>SNQJ01S0029989.1:1181-13193 GCA_010110895.2 Picea sitchensis
GTAACTTTTGGAAATGATGCACCAGGAAAAATAAAAGGTAAAGGAATGGTAAGCCTGAGTAATGGAAAAGGAAAAAATCAATATGTGATGTTTGTAGATGGTCTGAAACATAATCTACTAAGTGTTAGTCAAGTTTGTGACAAAGAATGTGAAGTTGTTTTTACTTCTAAAGATTGTAAAATAAAGTCTTTGAATTCAAGACAACTGGTTGTAAAAGGGATAAGAACATGAAACAATGTCTATGTGTTAAAAGAAGAAAAAGAAGAATTCCACTTAAGAAAATATGATGAAAGTTGGCTATGGCACAGGAGACTTGGACACCAAAATTTTGATCATATAATCAAGCTTAGAAACAATGGGGCAATAAAATATCTTCCGAAGATATCAAAGCCATATGACTCTGTTTGTAAACCTTGCTAGATAGGAAATATTATTCGCACTCAGTTCAAATCCAAAAAAATTCCTTCAACAGAAAAACCTCTTTAGTTAGTACATATGGATTTATGTGGACCATCAAGAAAAGAAGGTACAGGAAAATAACACCATTTTATGTTGATTATTGATGATTATTCTAGACTAACGTGGGTTGCTTTTTTGAAGGAAAAATATGAAGCATTTGAAAAATTCAAAGTGTTTAAGGCTCTGACTGAGAATCAAAGAGGAAAAAGATTGAAGACAGTAAAGTCTGATAGAGGAGGAGAGTTTAGTTCATGGAACTTCAAAGAGTTCTATGATAAACATGGAATCAAATGAGAATACACTATTCCTAGAACTCCACAGCAAAATGGAGTAGTTGAGAGGCAGAATAGATCAGTTCAGTAGATGGCAAGATCAATGATGAATGAAAGGAATATTTCTCAGACATATTGGGTGGAATCAATCCATACAGTTGTTCATATCCTTAACAAATCTCATCTCAGGCCACACAGTGACAAGACTCCTTATGAACTATGGTTTGGAATACATGCTTCAATCAAGCATTTTAAAGTCTTTGGGAGTAAATGTTATATCAAGAATAATGATGGAAATATTGGGAAATATGATGATAGGGTTGATGAAGGTATCTTCTTAGGTTATGCTACAAACAGTAAAGGGTACATATGCTACAATAAGAGGCTGCATAAATTGGTTAATTGTATCGACATAAAAGTTGATGAAGAAGTCTCAGTCAGAAATATAAGCAGTGTTGAACCAAGCACAAAAGATATAGTTGAAGATGAATATGAACAGGTCCAAGGATCAGAAAGGGAAGAATCTGAATCAGATGAAGATACAAATACGCAGGCTGACACAAATCAGCAGAAAGAAACAAAACCTCCCCTCAGAATTGTTAAAAAGAATCATCCTGAAAATCAGATAATCGAAGATATAAATAAAGGAGTTCAGACAAGAAGGAAATTAGTTAAAGACTCAGAACAATCTCAGATTGATTTTCTATCTATGATTGAACCTAAAAAAATTTATGAAGCCAACAACCACGATGATTGGATTAGAGCTATGAATGAAGAACTTGATCAGATTGAGAAGAAAAATACTTGGGAGCTTGTTCCTAGACCCGAAGATAAGAATGTAATAGATTCCAAATGGTTGTTCAAGAACAAAATGAATGAAAAATGACAAGTTGTTAGAAATAAAGCCAGATTGGTCTGTAAAGGGTATGCACAAGTTGAAGGTCAGGATTTTGATGAAACTTTTGCACCAGTGGCAAGATTGGAAGCCATCAGAATGTTTCTTGCATATTCATGTCATAAGAACTTTAAAGTGTATCAAATGGATGTTAAATCAACATTTATTAATGGAGATCTAGAGGAAGAAGTATATATGGAGCAACCTGAAGGATTCTCATCGACAGATAATCCTGATCATGTTTGCAAACTGAAGAAGGCCTTATATGGACTGAAACAAGCACCATGAGCTTGGTATTATAGACTGGACAATTTTTTACAAGACAAAGGGTTCAAGAAAGGTACTGTTGACAATAATCTCTACATTAAGTCTGAAGGTGATAATTTACTAGTTGTTTTGGTTTATGTAGATGATATTATTTTTGGTTGTACTAATGAATCCTCTGTCCACTGGTTTGCTAACTCTATACAAACAGAGTTTGAGATGTCCATGATAGGAGAACTGTCATACTTTCTTGGTTTACAAGTAAATCAGAGTTATGCAGGAATATTTATCTCTCAAGAAAAGTATTTGAAAGAGATGTTGAAGAAATTTCAGATGGAGAATTCTTCTCCTGTCATTACACCTATGGTGGTTGGTTGCAAGATCAGTAAAGATGAAATTTCACCTGATGTTGATCAAAGGACATATCGCTCAATGATAGGAAGTCTTCTATACATCACAACATCCCGTCCTGATATAATGCAAGATGTTGGAATTGTAGGTCGTTATCAGTCTGCTCCTAAACAAAGTCATTTAGTAGCTGTAACAAGGATATTCAAATACTTGAAGGGCACAATGACTTATGGTTTGTGGTATCCCAAAAATCAAAATTTTGAGTTAACTGCTTATTTAGATGCATATTGGGCAAATTGTGTGGATGACAGAAAGAGCACCAGTGGATGTGCATTCTTCTTGGGTGACTCGTTAGTAGCATGGCTTAGTAAGAAGCAGGGATCCATTTCCTTATCAACTACATAGGCATAGTACATTGTTGTTGCTACTTGCTGCACACAAATTTTATGGATGATACAAACTCTTGCAGATTTGAAGGTAACTTATACTGATCCCAATCCTCTTCACTGTGATAACACCAACGCCATTAGTCTCTCTAAGAATATTGTACTTCATTCAAAGTCTAAGCATATACCAATAAAATATCACTTTCTTAGAGAAAATGTTATAAGCATAATTGTTCAAGTGAATTATATTTCTTCCATAGAACAAATAGCTGATATCTTTACTAAACCATTAGCAGTGACACCTTTTGGATATCTTCGTCAGAAGTTGGGAGTTATATCTTCTTTTGTCTAAGCTCCTCATAGTTGACAGGGGGAGTATGTACTACAACAACTCAGGGGGAGTGTGTTTCTTCTTTGACATTGATGTCAAAGGGGGAGAAAGTGTATTGGTAAGGATGCTACAGTGGTATGGTTGGGTGTCTAGGAAGAGTAGTGTTCAGGTTCTTCAAGGTTTCCATCAATGCCAAAGGGGGATATTGTTGGCATATTTCTTATGGACAAAAGGAAGAGTACTTGTTTTTCATTGATGGCAAGATCATCCCGATGATGACAAACAAGAGAAAGTGGAAAGACCAACAACACAACGATGATGGCATGATAAGATCAGAAGCGTAAGATCAGGAGGAGGAGTAACAGAGATCGTTGGATCATCCATCCCTAATTCCCGATGGCCGTCAGATCTAAATTAAGATAGGAGGAGTGCGCAGAAGAGGAGAACAGATCTCAAGCGTCAGATCTGAGTAGGGATACCGACCATCGTTGGATCCAGAAGAAGGAGCATGATCTTTAAGTACAAGATGAAGCGGGCTTACAAAGTCCCAAAATAAGGAGGACCATTGATCCAAGAAGGACACATGGCGAAAGATCAGGGCATGCCAAAGGCTTTGTTTCGGTATTTCGCAGATCGGGAAATCCAAAAGGAAGAGGTGCTCTAACCCCTCAAACTTGCAATATGAGAAATCACGATAAACAATCCTGATCGTTGGATGCAGTCTACACGTGGTGATAGGTCAGCTTTTCGTTGACTGGAAAGTCAAAGGAAGGAGGAACTCTATCCTTTGAAATCGCAAAACGTGAAACCGCAATTCAATCTAAGTCGTTGATCTGGATCGATTTCGGAGTTTCAGATATCGAGAGTTGGAGGAGTCAAGGAGACTCACAGAAAAATCATGAAGCGCCTTTTGACACAGCCTATGGTTACCACCAGTGGTCACGTGAGGGGAAGAAGCTAGAAATGCTAAGCTCCATTTCAGAGTTTCGGTGATCGCGACATGGAGAGTCGAGATGCCTAATCACAAGATTCCTGAAATTGTGAGTCGCAAAAGCGCTTTATGGATAAGCGCTTGGTCACAGCCATGGGAACATGAAGGAAGGAGCTTGCAAGTTGCAAGGCTCCATTTCTTGATCGGGAGTTGGAAGAGTCAGAGTGACTTGCAACAAAATTTGCGAAACGCGAAATTGCATAGCGCATGTACTAATTGGTCACGAAAAGGGAAGGTACTAATTGCTAAGCCTTATTTTCGGAGATCGCGACATGGAAAGTCAAGAAGCCTCAGCACAAGATATCCAAAATGCGAAATGCGAAATCACTTTTTGATTAGCCTGTGGTCACAACCAGTGGGCATATGAGATAAACGCAATATCCTACGGATTTAATCCAATGGTGCTGGTTAATTGGAATTTGATCAAAGGGCTACTGTCTCACCTCACGGTTAATTATTCAGTTAGCAGAACTGAATCATAGTTCTTGGACGTTTGGAGATTCAGTTGCTGAGGTGTTTTTCTTGGAGATTCGAGGTGTAGCTAATTTTGTAGGAGAGCATAAGAGTGACATGGAGCGACTGTGTAAGGTTGGTTTTTTTGACTGAAAAATGAGTTGAACTATAGAAAGGAAAAATTACAGTATGCACAGTGTGAAGAAAACTCAAAGATGAGAAACAAAAGCTGAACAGAATAGAGAAGGTGAAGAGAGAAGAATGTGCACATATCAAAGAGCATGAGAAGGACAGAGAAAGAACATATAGAAAGAGACAACAAGTCAAACCAAGTATGAACAGAGCAGAAGAATAGTGTAGCAGAGAAGAATTGCGGAACAATTAAGAAGTGGTAAGAATTGATATATCTATATTGTTGGTTATTCAGTCATTTATATAAAATCAGGGAGGTAGGGTGGTTCTAGGGAGGACTGTGGTCCTCTGATATTCAAGTTGGTGCTTGAATATTGGAAGTTGTATCTTCCATCTAGTTGTGGCTAGAAAAACAGGGTGGCAGGGTGGTGCTGGGGGAAAACACATAGTTTTCTGTATGCAAGTTGGTGCTTGTATAAGTCCAGTTGGTGCTGGAACATTTAGGGAGTTAATGATTACTTCTAGTGGGTGATAGAGAAACCATAGAGTTGGTGCTCTCAACAAGTTGGTGCTTGTATAAGTGGAAGTAGGTGCTTCCATCAAGTTGGTGCTGGAACACTCAGGGAGTTGATGCTTCCTTCTAGTGGGTGCTAGAGAAACCAGATATTTGGTGCTCTCAACAAGTTGGAGCTTGTAAAACAGAGGTAGTAGCTTCACTTTGAGTTGGTGCTCAAACATAGATGATGTACATAACTTAAAATATTGCCTATCATTTGAAGAAGAAGAGGTTTTCTCCCTTTATGAGTTTCCTCGTGAAAA
The DNA here is from genome assembly GCA_010110895.2 of Picea sitchensis. NCBI lineage: Eukaryota > Viridiplantae > Streptophyta > Pinopsida > Pinales > Pinaceae > Picea > Picea sitchensis. Next base: position 6,535 of record SNQJ01S0029989.1, read on the forward strand.
TTTGTCTCTGTGTATATCTTATGTGTGACCGTTGTTCATTATTCATGTTGTTCACATGTTATATAATATTGATGGTCACTTGGAAGAGATTAAAAATTGTTTGAATAGTTATATATTGTTTAAGCACAGTAACAATTAATTCACCCCCCCCTCTCAATTGTCTTAGTATTTTCAACACACCGATGTATTGGATATCAGAATTTTGTTGAAATTGTGAAGTCTTAAAGCCCGAGGGCCCAGTATCATCGGGGACTAGGGGCCTGATAGCCCAGTACCTCAGTGGTCCCAATATTCGGGAAACGTGAAACTAGATCAATAGTCAAGATTAAATCTAAGATGGATTAGATGATGGTTGAGAATTGAGGTCACGTTGCATTGTAACTGGACCACGTGTCATAAGAAGATTTGATCATGTAAGTACCATTATATTGGATACCGGACAACTAAAGGTGGATGATTGAAGGATCAAGGGTCCAAAATCCTGAGGGCCCAATAGGCCCGGTGGCCCCGATATTTGAGGAATGAGATCAATGGTCAAGATCAAATTGAGGAACTAGACCAGACAACTCGTGAGTTTTGAACTCATGTTCTATGTTTTTTTGGGTGGAGAAAAGATCAACGGTCACGATTTTTTCAAGGATAAGATCTGATAGTGGCAGAGTGATGTAATCTATTGTGAAGGCTATGAGAAGATCGTGCATTACACCAAGGGGTTTTGTGATAGCTTCAAACGATTTTTGAAACACGATTTAATGGAGAAATGAAGGAATCTGGAGCCGACTTGTTTGAGAATGATTTATTTTTGCATGTGGACAAATTCATGGAAGTATAGAATGTATAAATAACTATTCCTAAATCAAGTTCAAAGGTGGAAGTGTGAGAGGAAGTTGTTGATGTGAAGAGAGAAAATGTAAAGTGAAGAGATGTAGATGTGAAGGTGAGTAAGTGTGAGGAAGCTAAGGTTGTAAGGTCCAAAGATGAAAGAGAATGAAAGAGAGGAATATGCAAATGTCTAAGAGTTGTTGGGAGGTGTAAGGTAAAAAGGAACTTCCAAAACTATGCAGATTGTGAACTTTCGGACCCTTGCGCCTCAACTCTAGGCTTAAGTTCATGAGTCCACGAGTACCATAGACAACTCAGCCACTAAGGCATGGCTAGAAAGAAAGGCGATGTGCTTCTCACTTTGTGGTTACGACCTCCAGCATGAAGGTCCGCAGGGTGGTCTTCAGCTAAAGGGGAGAACTCTTCTATGGTGGAAGACGCTCCTACCTCAGTTAAATATGGTCATCGAAGCCGTGTTAGGGGAAAAAATCTAGGAACAGGTCTGGGAAAAGTAATTTTCAGAGGAATTCGTTGAGCGCCATCTCGATGAGTTCGGTGCCTTACAATAGGGTGGTCGTATGGAGTCGGAATATGAGACCAGATTTATGGAGATACTTTGATATGGCCCGCAGCTAAACACGAAGAAGTTGGAGATCAACATGTGTATGACCAACCTTAACTCCATCTTTCGTGCGAGTTTAAGGATCTAAAGGCCTCAAACATTGCACGATGCAGTCCAGAAGACCTTCTAACTGAGAAGGAATTGACGGTGGGAGTCAGGGCATGACTCCTACAAGACTATCTGGTTGACGATTGGTTCCTCAGCAAAGGGATCCCTACAGGGGACCATTGCATCCATGGAAATACTTCTAGCAACCGTTGTTTAGGATTATCAACAGAACATACCAGGATCTTAGGCTGGTGGGCCAACAACTTCTATTTCTGGGCCAGGAGTACTAGACCAGAGGTGGGCGATGGACATGTGGAGAGTCACCTTATCAGCAAGACTATCTGGTTGAAAGGGCCAGAGCGATCGAGTCAACATGACACACTACCGTGGCGAAGATGGGAAAGGCCCATAAGATTCATGACCATGGTAAATAATTGCAAGGCCAAGCACCGGTCCACTGTGCTCGAGCCGTTAGGTTCCATTTCCAAATGAACTTTTAGTATTTGTTATACCATGGTTCTATGGAGAGATCTAATTCTAGTATCACGCTAAATGGATTTGGGTGAAGGCATTCGACAGGACGAGTTCAGATTCGTCGATATGGCTTTGGGTACCAACCAGATGGTTGGAGGAAGGGGTATGAATTATCAATTTAACCTAGGGATAGTGTAACGAAGTCTGATCTATGTCACTATGTTAAGATCTTATGACGACATGATCAGTATGGACTGGTGGGAATCGAATGATGAAATACTCAATGGTAAGATGAGGCAATTGAGTTGGACCGACGATGAAGGACATATAAGTGTGATTATAGGAAGAAAATGAGGAGTACCCTAAGGTTCATTTCTTCCCTACAACTACAATAAGAACACTCACAAGGATGCAAGTTATATGCATACTTAGCGTCGAACGTCAAGGGCATGGCAGAAGGATTAGAATACCTTCTGGTAGTATGAGATTTTGCGGACGTGATTCCTAGAAGAATTACTAGGTGTGCTGCCCGAATCCAATATGGAAGTTACCATCGACCTAAAACTTAGAACTGAACTAATGGAAAGAAACCCTTATCTGATGTCGACCCCTGAGTTACAGGAGTTGAAAGTGAAACTGAAGGAGTTGTTGGACCTAGGACTGATATGTCCAAGTGTATCGCCTTGGGGCACTTCTGTTAATTTCATATGGAAGAAGGATGGGTCATGGAGACTTTGCTTGACGAAATTTTGATATTCTTGGATGACAAAAGATCAGGAATTTTTTTTACACTTGGTACTATGGTGTTGCGAGAGAACAAATTATGGGAAGCGGTCGCAATGTTATAGAGGATTCATTGCTTAGGGCATGTTATCTCTGACGAAGGCATTGTTGTGGATCCAATGAAGGTAGAGGCTATTATGGAGTGGCATGCGCTGACGAATGTCCCAGAAGTGCATAGATTCATGGGTCTAGCAGGATATTATCGACAATTCATCGAGGTTTCTTTGAAGATAGAAAATCCAATTATGGAATTGCAGAAGAAGAACAAAAAGTTTTTGTGGACTGAGAAATGCGTAGAAGCATTTCGAAGTCTTAAGGAGTTTTCGACGAAAACGCCAATACTAAAAGTCACTGGCGTGGACGAGGGATTCTTGGCATGCCCTGACGCATCCAAGGAAGTCTTAGATGGAGTCTGAGGCAAGACGGTTGAGTGATCACTTACATATCGAGGAATTTAAGGAAGCATGAGGAGAACTATGCGACACACGATTTGGAGTTGTTAGCAATTGTGTATGCCTTGAGAGTGTGGAGACACTACCTGATTGGATGGAAATTCGAAATAAAAATGGACCAATGTGGTTTACAACACCTTTTTACTCAAAATGACTTGAACGTGCGGCAAGGGCATTAGTCAAAACTACTTATCGATTATGATTTTAGATTTCCTACTTAAAAGGAACAATGAATAGAGTGGCAGATGATTTGAGTTGGAGACTGCGCGTATTTTCAGTGATACCTCTTCAAATGAATCTACGTGAAAAGATTTTAACTATAACACGACGCTGGCTGGTATAAAGAGGGTAAGGAATTTTTCGGGCAAGACACCTTGATGGAACCAAAATTGAGGGATATACTGTGGACAACAATGGATCCTTGAGTTATAATAACCGGATTTACATATGACCCAACGACGAATTGAGAAGTTTTGATCTTATGCGAAGATCATAGAGTAGTGTACATGGCTCATCCAAGAGTCATGAAGATGAGGATTGACCTTAAGCCCTTATTCTTCTGGAAGGGATAAGGGCGGACATCGTCAACTGCATGGTGATATGTCTAGAAGGTCGGTAGGTGAACAATGAACATAGAAATCTAGCAGGATTTCTATGGCCACACGCCACTCCAGAATCAACATGGGAGGTCATTTTGATAGACTTCATTGTTTAATTGTTACTGATGGTAAGGAGGCATGACCCGGTTGTTGTAACAGTTGACACTCTAACGAAGAGTTCACGTTTTTTCCATGTGCATACGACGCATTAGGCACCAAGTATGGCTAGAGTTTATATCAAGCAAGATGTTGATACTTCCATACGTACCAAAGGAATCATATCTGATAAGAGATTGAATGTTTGAAAAATGATTTTGGACAAGTTTCCCAAGAGGCCTTGGGAACACCACTGAAATTTAGTACAACATGTCCTTGAGATAGACAGGTTTACCGAAGGAACGAACCAATTTGGGAAGTTTGTGTTGCGTATGTGTGTGTTGGACCAACATAAATGTTGGGAATAGTTCTGGCTGATGGTCGAGTTTGCATTCAACAATAGCCATCAAAGCACCATTAATATGGCGCCATTAAGTTTCTTTATGGACAACCATGTCAGACGCCTTTGAGTTGGGGTTGAATTGAGGATGGGGTCCTGGTAGGACCAAAAGGGATCCAAGAATTGAAATAACACTTACAAATGATACAAAAAGGGATGGAAGAAGCGCATGATTGACATAAGGGTTTGTCAATGTGCTTCACATCGACCATAATTATGAAGGGCCTAATGGCTAGTCATGCCTCATTCTTTGAGGTGTTGCACGATGTTTTTTTTTGTGTCCATGGGCGAATTTAGTTCAGTGATCCTACGCATGAGATTGATTGAGTTCTTGGCGGATGTTGGGCAGGGTGCACTCAAGGAGGAACCAATCTTCTTTCTGGACCATCGCATTCAACAACTACGACATTGAATTGTTGATCAGGTCAAGGTCTAGTAGGACAATTATAGTCCACACTCAACTACCTAGGACGACGCATATGACATGCATCATCAGGTTCCCTTTGTTGATAGCTAGACATTTGGATATTGTCATATACTTTATTTTTTCATTTGTGTACTGTGAAACTTTGAGACGAAGTTTAAACCAAGAGGGGGTGTATGTAACATCCCTCTCTTGTGCCCACCCAATGTGACTTATTATTATGGAAACTTTTGTGCAAGTGATTTGGTTATCTATATGGTTGAGTGATTTGATTATGGAGCATGATGATGTTTGTGGATTTGATGATATGTTAATTTATGATATTTATGTCTTTAGGTGCTATTGACTGTTTTCCTGAGTGTGCAGGTATCTGGACATTTGAGGATTTCGATGGCATCGATGGATCTCCTTGGACTCCATATCGAGTCAGGGAGCGGACGGTTATGGTTTGAATGTTTTGATATTTCATATGTGACATATGACTAGATATTATGATGTTGATTGTTATCATTGACACGTTTCGTTGATGCATGCATGCTGACGATAAATTTCTATCTAGACTCACATTAGGAGTAAAGGGGTCGCGCATGACAACTAGAGATATTGAGGGAGAGGTGTGGCAACAACCCTACCACAGCCTACTATCACTCCCATCATGGCTTGAACTGTAGGTTAATGATTACCTAGTTCAAGGGATCCATGATATCGTGATGGAAGACATTGTAAGTTGCTCACGATGATTCTAAGGGGCGCACAATAAGGCAAGTTCCTTATTCCTTAGAGGCACTTAGTCTCCCACAATATCACCTAATGGAGTATTGACTCCAGGGGTTTGACATCTACCAAATTCAGTCAAGAGGTGAGTGGCACCCTTGGAGAACACAGTGCATCTTGAAGTGCACGTCGCACAAATAAAATAGAAAGAGGTGAGTGGCACCCTTGGAGCATGCAGTGCATCCTGAAGGGCACATCGCGATTTTAATTAGGGCAAGTTAATAAACCTAGTGCCTAGAAAAATATGTCTATGTAGGACCTGGTCGTCCTTAAAATGAATGATGTGATGAGTAAAGTTTAATAACAAATTTTCCCTTAAGAACTGTTTCCAAGCCTAGTGAATTTAAAACCTAGGTCTAAGTAGAACCTCTGAACAAAAAAAAACTAATTAGACCTATTGTTGAAGGAAAATCTCCCTACGGACAGGTAGATCTCCTCTTGAGAGATAGACTCTTAACTCTTAAGACAAAAGATGCTTATCATGGACACTGACTTCCTTTTAGGTCTATATAAACTAATGTGTGAGGAGGAAGGAGAAGAGAAGTACCTTTTACCGGTGTTTGTCCCTGCACGGTCCGAGTTGAGCTCCAATCTTTCGCTCCTCGATACGCCCTGTAGATAAACGAAGATACAACCACTTCATACTCTATTGAGATTAGCTTGAAATAGACCTATCTATTAGAGACAAGTTCATGTGAGATTAAACATAAACTAGAAAGAAACAGGCCAAGCATGTCATATTAATGAGAACAATGACGAAGGAAATTTACAACCGTAGATGCGAGTGCAACAAATTCATCAAGTCCTCCTTGTCTAACCCTTTCTTCAAAAGACCCATGATCAGAATGAAAATATCTTCATTGATTATTCTCCTCCACTTCACTGTGTGTTTCCTATGAGATCATAGGTTTCATGCCTCCAAAATCATCTCTCTTTTAACCATAAGAAAGCCTGCTTATATAGGCTTGGGGAGGCCCAACTACTTGAGATATATTTAGGGTAAGTTGAAGATTTTCCTCCTTCCGTTAGGGATTTCCCCCAAGATCATGGCTTGAACAAGGATTCAAATCCAACTGCCTTCAAATATTGAAGAGATCTTTCCCCCATTCTTCTCAACAAACCAACTGTTGCCTAGAATAGGTAGCACTCCCTCAAAAGGGCAATC
>SNQJ01S0029989.1:13203-45658 GCA_010110895.2 Picea sitchensis
ATGAAGTTAGAAGATGAGAACTGATAACTGAAATGCTTTGTAGACTTTCAAGCAAGGGTATAGACACAGAGAACCTGACAGAAGCTGCACACAAAACATCCAACAAATATTATGATATGTTTAAAACCCAAGGCAGGCATACCTATGCTTGGGTGATCAAGACTTGCAAGATATGGCCGCCATAAAATACACTGCGGATCCATAATTATATTGATAAAAAGGTATAGCCACCGAAAATACACTATGGATCTATACTCCCATGACCTGAACTGATCGTAGCCACGAAGAATACACAGTGGATCTACGAGATGACAAGACATAGCCACGACCAATATAAAGTGGATCTATGTGACATTATATGTGTCATTGTTCAAGAGAAACTCCTTCGCAACTTGGGAAAAGTACATATCAGAGTGATCACTCAACCCAGGGTCTTCTTACTGATCCCGTTGTAGTATGAATCTAACCATGTGAATATATGTACTGATGTCAAACATGGAAGAAACCACTTGATTACCGGTCAATGATGTAAACTGTTAGCAAGCGCAAGGGAGATCACCATTAATGTCAATGATTCCCAAGGTACTCTAGTACATTCCAACGAATGTGAATGGATGGGTTGAAGTCAAACATCCATGGAATCATACGATCAGAGGTCAATGATGTAAACCTACTGTCGAATGTGAGGAGTCCTTCCATTGAGGCATGCAGGTCCCAAAGTACTAACTGGTTTCTAAGTCTAGTTCCTGGATAATGTGTTGAAGTCAATAGGAATATACTTGTCGAAGGAGGGCCTTGATGTATCCCCCATAAACGACATGAAACAGACAAAGAGATGTAATTGGTAGATCAAATGAACATGGACTGACATGGGTATTGAGACAAGATATTTGTGATGGCTGACTCTCAAGGTGGATACTTCCCTTGAACACTGAGGCACAACAACAGAAACATGACATGGACCAAAACACGATGATGCAACAGATACTGTGACTTTCGTTGGGTGACCCAAAGGAGTAAGAAAAACTCAGAGGAATGGTTCAGTACAGAGGTTCAGCGGATTGAAATGTGCACAAAGACAAAGTGCCATGTTCAAGGGTGACTCTAAGAGTTGTTGGTAAAGTTCTCAAAAACTGTTTGGCTTGCTTCTTTCAATTTTTTCCCCCATCCAGATAGACGAGTACCTCTTTTTAATTTAACGAGCTCGAGGAGGGTAACACATGCTCGATATAACTTACCTTCAATAAGTCCCTCTTCCTTTGTTTAACAAACTGGAAGAAGTAAGGGTTCGATCCCATATGGTCCCTTCAATGTATGATGGTTTAACAAGTCCATAGAAGGTAAACTTGAAGGTTTTTCATGATTATAGAGTTTGGAAAAACACTTAAAAGAGAACTCTCTCAGTTCCTTTTTCATAAAGTAGTCTGATGAGACCGAAAAAGAGATAAACTATCACTCAATAGACGTTTTCTTCAAATACTTTAATGAGCATGAAGAGAACAATGTCGCTCGGCAATCTTTTCATGTTTAGAGAGTCTGAAAAGAGCTTTAAAGGAGACTCCAAGGGGTTCCTTTTTCGTGTATCCATACATGTCCAAAAAAGAGATAAAAGTTTACCCGGATGCATTCTCATGTATTTTCGAGCACAAGAAAGAACAAAGACTAGGCTCGGTATGCCCCTAGCATGAAAGCTAGTGGCTTAACTCTAGAATGATCAGCAAAGGCTAGAGACATGCCCTCCAAGCTTCAATTCATTCATCGACTTTGAGGTTGTCACCAATTTCTCTAGTAGATGACAAAAAGGAGAAGGGTGGATGAAACGAAGGTTCAAGAGAGGTGATTGTTTCATTTTTTAACGAGCTTGCCACAGAGAAGAAAAACTATGCTCGTGGTTTCGTCTGGATCATGGCTTCCAAGAGGATAATGCTCTGGAAGGGTACTATGTCAAGGGATAAAACGTGGTCATGGCCTCCAGGAGATCTTCGCTAGATGGAAGATAATCACTCGAGAAGGAACACATGTCGAGGGTCGTGATAGGAGTAAGGAGATTAGGCTCCATTAATCCTACCGAGGAAATCACCATGTCCACTACCAAATCCAAATCGTCGGAAGTTGAAATCATGGGAGATGATGAAAAATCAACACCAGGAGGGGAGATAGACTGTATATCTACCCAAATTTCTTCACAAGGGGGAAGAAAAGAGGATCGGTGATGATTATTAGCTCGAGGTAACTTGTCAATACGAAACATTTCCGAAATAGATTCATCAAAAGGAAAAATTGGGGAAATGCAGTCGATTGTAGACGACAAGGAACTCAATCGTGATTGCATCGAGGAAATGTCAGGTGCCAATAGATGTTGGTCATTCGACGAGGGAGAAGCGGATTGGGTAGAAACGTATGACGTTTCAGCTGGACTAAGTGGCATGGTGTCACCTAGTGCATTGAATTCCAATGGATGAGGTACAATCCAAGGGTCAGATGATTCCAAAGATTGATAAGCCACGGTCAAAATCATATCGACGGTGGAAATATGATGTGTAGTCGGTGGAAGTGGTGTAAGGAAGGTACCCATGAGGCTAGAATATTTCAGTAAGCCAACACCAACGCTTTCATATGTGATCTTGTGGTCTCCCAAGAAAGGAATATTGTTGGTAGCGTGAACGTGAGCATTGGTCGTGCAGAAATCCAACTGATCAACAGTGACAATTTTGTCCTGATGAGGAAGTTGGACACATCGAAAAACTGACGAGGCAACGACATTCATGGCATAAAACCAACTTCTTCCAAGTAACAAGTTGTAATTGAGGGGAGCATCGACCACCTCGACATCAACAGTAACAATTTTTCCACCTAATTGGATGGGCAGGGACTGTAAAATCCCATGGGGATGAAAACCTCACCCATCGAAGGCATGTAACATCGTTGGGGATTTGTTGAGTGCTAGTGATTTTAAACCTTTCCAACACACCAAATATATGACACAAGTCAAGGCTCCCTCATCCAGAATAGTTCGGTGGATTTGTTGATTGTGAACAAGAACATCAACTTGGAAAGCGAGTTGGTGGGAGAGTCGAGATGCATAATTGTCCAGGTTAAACATGATATGATTGGACGACTCAGGATCAACAACGCCAACAGTGACCAAGAGCATTCTACATTGACTGGGGTAGTGCTGTAGAACTGCTAACGCAGAAATAGCACACGGTGCTTGAGCCAAATCTTCAACAATGTTGTAGTTTTGGGCGGCACGTGAACTAGGATTAAAGATAGCTTTGCAAATAGTTATCTTAGGAGGGCGTAAGATAGAGTCGAACGTGGGTTTCTCAATCTGAAGTGGTCCAGACGGAGGATTAACCGATGGAAGACTAACGGAGGATGACGATGGATCCGGTAAAGTACCGGTACCATAAGTGTCTTTTCCTTTGTCAGGGTTACCTGGTGTGTCATATGTATTAGAGAGATTGTTCAAATTGATCCCATTAAACATATAAATATGTGCACTCGACGAGGCCTCATCATGCGGATCACTAGAACTGCCCCCAGGAGAGGGGGTTTGAGCAACCATGGATTGCTGCTGTGGAAAAGGTTGAGTAAGCACAACGGGTTGTGACTTTCCTTGGAAAATTTTGGCCACTTCATTGCGAAGTGGACAGTCTCGAGTGTAGTGATCATCAACACAAATGATACACGGGAACTTCAGATTCCGTTGTGTTTGCTTTTCGGTAGCAGGTGGTTGAGCTTGATTTTTTGTTTGTTCATTGTTAATTTTTAATTTATTCTTTGAGTTCTTCTTACCTTCGAATTGTTGCAAAGGGGAAGATTGAACTTCATTCACCTTAGAGATCTGAGTTTGGGGGGAGGTAGAGGAGGGTGTAATCGATTTGGAAAAAGATTGAGTTTTGACGGAACCGATAACACCATCCGCATGAGATGAGGATGATGGCTTAGAAGGATCGGTATTAGCTCGAGCAACATTCATAAGAAAATCATACAAAGTACCAGATTGGGAATAAACCAAATCTAAATACTGAGCTCGAGCGATGGCTTGTTCCTCTGTGACCGCACCACCCATAGCAACATCGCGAGCGATCAGGGGTAACAGTGATTTAGTAAACCATTCTGCCAATAGTATGTCAGGAATGACTGCCTTGATCATCCTTCGTCATCGCCTCCACTCATGAATATGGTCAGAGATATGCACGGAGTTAGTTTGATGAAGGGAGGTCAAGAGTTCAGTACCTATCTCGTAGAGAATAGGCAGTCGAAAGTGCGTGAGGAAAGACATGGCAAGGGAATTGAAATCATGAAAAGAAGCACGTGGTAGTTCAATATACCACTTTGTTGCTGAACCAATAAGTGCTCACTGGAAAAGACGCAAACGTATAGAATCATCCATGCAAGAGTTTGATGAACACCACAAATGGAAATTCATCACATGGTTGTTCGGATCTTTGCCAGGGTTTCCGTCAAATTTCAGAATATCAGAAGGAAGTTTAGTTGGAATGACTGGCCAAACCGATGAATGAGAAATAGGATCATTAGTTAATCGAGACAAGTCTGGGAGATCCAGAGTCACAAGGAAAGGTAACTGTCGGTTAATTTGTGAATGATACTGGTGCGGCATAGGAACACCAGTAGGGCCATAAACTAGGTTAGGTGGATAGTTGTAACCAGTAATTCCTCCTACATATGGTTGTTGCTGGCCAGGATAAGAAGGATTCGATGATGAATGAGAAACATTTGCATAACCCAGTGGGTTCTGAACATTATAGGCTGGGTGATTTATTTGCCCGTGAGGAGGATAAACATTTTTCCCTTGAGAATGGGAAGGAGTAGATCCTAGAGGCGGATACACATTGGATCCATGAGGAGGATAAGACTATGGTCCCAGAGAACTCCAAGTGGTGTTTGGGATGTCGCCCGGATAAGATTGTTCGTAAGATGTTTCAGAAGGGACAGGATTGGATACTCCTCCTAGTGGGTTATTATACGAGTTCCCCCCAATGTGGGGTTGAGTAAAAGTGCCTCCTGAAGATACTCCTAGGGATTGTGAAGGGTTTCCAGCAAATGAGGGTTTCCCCCCTGCCAGCGGTGGATTTATGACCGGGGTATGACTGGAAAACGGAGGTTTTCCTCCAGGAGGAGCATGAAAAGGGGGTTGTCCCCTGGGAGGGGTAGGCCCTCCATGGAAAGGTGGTCCTCTAGGAGGAAAAAGTTTGTTGGATGGTGGTTTCCCTCCAACCAATTGTGTTTGGTCAGCAGGGGTCTGCATTCTCGGGTGAGAAGATGTCCCAGCAGGATCATGTGGAACATGTGGAGCTGTAGAGTAAAAGCTTGTAGAAATGGGGGTAGAGATTGAAGTTCTTTGGGGATGAGTAGAGGTGATGAGTCCAACATTAGGATGAACTTGTGTTGGTGTATTAGTAGGGTTAATAACCTGATCGACTGGGTGATTCATGGTTTGACCGAATGGTCCTGTTTCACTAGGAGGGTCATGAGGTTGAAAGGGTTGTCGAAAGGATTCGAAATGTTCATAGAGATCAAATCCCGATGAAGTCCTCCACACAGAACGAGCAGGTGTGGGGTTGGTATCTACTGCGGTGCTAGGACGAACAAGAGTCCTATACTCATCACCAAAGATGGGTTTTGTGGATCCCATATATGTTTCGATAAAGATCCTCTTCAATAATCGTGGGATCTCTTCATCTATGATTTTACCAAGGGTGTCTAAACGAACCAAAAGTGGTTCGAGAGGAGTTACCGACACAGATGTAGTGGGATTTTCAATTGTGACCAAAGTGCCTTCTGAGTTATCTAACGGAGGAGAAATAACACTTCCAGCGTTGGATCGATTTTCTACCTCTCTACGGTAGTTGTCTTCTGGAGGGTTAGGAGGTAAGGGTTGATATCCTTCCAGAGGCATCCCTTGCATCCTACATGATCGACGATGACCTTTATCATCTACGGGCTCAATTGTGGAGAATAACAGAACACACTAAAAATCTAGGGCCAACTAACAAAAAGAAACAACATACGCTAATAAAATCTAAGAATCAACCAAGCAAACAAAACTTCTCTCGATGATCGTACTAGTTGGTGATGAAATCCAACGTCGCATGATCAAGTCAAGAAGGGGCTAGGATATGGTGGAACAGTTACAATGGCGACCTGCTTAATGAACTTTCACCTTGGTGCAAGCTTCCACACAGTAATTGTGGATTTACCCTCCAAGGAGCCCAAGTGAGTTTGACCAATGTCTGTTCCAGGTACAGTGAGACTTCCCTTCACCATCACCTTGTGTAAGTACCTAAATATTATGGCAACTAAAGACACCAATTCGCAGTGAGTCCATGGGCGGGTACAATCGACAGTCCGATCTGGAACATATGGGTAGGATAACAAGTCCGAAATCAACCTGAGAATCTCCCAAACATAATCGTGGGTATACCTCCAAGCGACCCCCAATATATGATCCAACCACTACAAACAGTTGAACCACGAAGGGATAATATCTGTAATTTTCCCGAATGTGACCTCGTGCGTAACCCTTGTGTGAGAGGGGGATCCCAGAAAAACAATATGACAATTAGATTTGAATCTCCCTAGCTGAGGATGCTAATTTTTGTTTTGAAAACTTTGGAGAGTTGTACTCACAACCTAATCCAAAGTGCTAACCCTAGTCTACTGTTGGTGGAAGATCCTAAAAACAAATATGTTCTAGATAATTTTTAATTAGCGTTCGTTTTACAACTATTCTTTACTCAAAGGGTGCACGAAAGTGAAACTGATGGAATGAGGACTCAATTCCCAAAAAGATGTAAGAAATATGATAATCAATCGTTTCATTTCAATGAATGCCTATTTAAGGGAAAGAGAAAGAGTCATTTTCACTTTCAAACACTAATATCAAATGTCCTCAATCAATTGGTTCTCAATCAAATCCAATGCAATGCTAAAACATTTTCAAAAAATTCCTTTTAATATACCAACCAATCACTAAAATGTATCTTTGTCATTTGTATGCGAATGATGATTCAATGCAAAAAACTTTTCCTACTAACTACCCTTTCAGATCAAAGAGATTCGGACAAGTATAAGCAGATTTCGCACAAATGACACACACCCTCTTGCTATGATTGAAAAAAGAAGCAATCAAAAGACAAAAGATAAAAAAGCAAAATCAAACAATTCACACAAAAGAGAGGTGTTTAAGAACGATGACCTCAAAGAACCAGATAAGATGGTTCACAGATTCCTGATGCCCTTCACCAGAGTTCCCGCTCAGTCGAAAAGGAGAGAAGAAAGAAGTGGCTTGATTTCAAGCTCTCAACAGCAGAAAAACTCAAAGATAAAGAAGAAGGACACAAAATATGAACATCAAGGTGCTTATTCCTCAGAAGGAAGGATGTCAAAGGGTCATTAGGAAGAGATACTGAAGCATCAAGAAGTTGAGCAAAGACAAAAACAGAGACTGAACTGTAGAAAACACAATTCTGGAGGTATTTTTGCAAAGAAGAGGTCGACGCTCTTGTGTAAGGGCCACCAGAGCGTTATAAAGATCTTTTTGAGACCCTTAGGGAGTGATGGAACTGGGATAACATGGGCACAGGGGCGCTAGGCTTCAAAAACTCAGAAAAGGTAAAAAAAAACAAAAAACTCAGTCAATTTTTTGTCAATCAGGATGCATATGATGGATTTAGGATTCAATCAACAAGTGAAATCATATATAAAGGGGTGAACAAGGCCTAAGAAAACAAAGGGTAAGACAAGGTCTATGAGGAAAAACAAAACTAAGAAAGTTCTGATTCTTCCCTAGTGGAGTCACCAATTTTTGTTGAAGGAAAATATCCCTGTGGACAGGTAGATCTCCTCTAGAGAGCTAGACTCTTAACTCTTAAGACAGAAGATACTTATCATGGACACTGACTTCCTTTTAGGTCTATATAAACTAATGTGTGAGGAGTAAGGAGAAGAGAAGTACCTTTTACCGGTGTTTGTCCCTGCACGGTCCGAGTTGAGCTCCAATCTTTCGCTCCTCGATACGCCCTGTAGATAAACGAAGATACAACCACTTCCTAATCTATTGAGATTAGCTTGAAATAGACCTATCTATTAGAGACAAGTTCATGTGAGATTAAACACAAACTAGAAAGAAACAAGCCAAGCATGTCATATTAATGAGAACAATGATGAAGGAAACTTACAACCGTAGATGCGAGTGCATCAGCTTCATCAACTCCTCCTTGTCTAACCCTTGCTTCAAAAGACCCATGATCAGAATGAAAATATCTTCACTGATTATTCTCCTCCACTTCACTGTGTGTTTCCTATGAGATCATAGGTTTCATGCCTCCAAAATCATCTCTCTTTTCACCATAAGAAAGCCTGCTTATATAGGCTTGGAGAGGCCCAACTACTTGAGATATCTTTAGGGTAAGTTGAGGATTTTCCTCCTTCAGTTAGGGATTTCCCCTAAGATCATGGCATGACCAAGGATTCGAATCCAATTTCCTTCAAAGATTGAAGAGATATTTCCCTCATTCTTCTCAACAAACCAATTGTTGCCCAGAATAGGTAGTGCTCCCTCAAAAGGGCAATCAGAGCATTATAACGCTCCCTAGTAATGTATAGGGGGGCGCCATCACTCCTGAGAATAGGAGCACTCCTCCAAAAGGGCATATGCAGTGTTATAACGCTCCCTGATAGTTTATAGGGGAGTGCCAACACTCCTGAGAGAGGCATAGGGGAGTGCTCTCCTCTAAAAACTCAAATTTAGTGGCTCTTTCAAATGCCAAGAGGTTTATAAACCCAGTTAACCATTCCTCTTCTTCCAAATCAAATGTTTGAGGTGTTTTAAGTGTCCTTCTGATGTCGTTATAGGTGCGACATAGGCATTATGGCATTATGCTTTTCTTGACACTTGCAACACTTGTGAGAAAAATGCGACGCTTGCGACACTTGTAATGATGACACTTGCGACACCATCAAAGTGAGTATTTTTTATGTGTAACACCTATAACAAGAAGGGGGTAAAGAAAATTCAAGCTTTATTAATTAAAGTAAATTTTTTAATGAAGGTTTAATTATTAAGAGGGGGTAAATGGTTGTTTGTCTAAACTTTCTAATTCTAAACTTAGTTAAAAGGGTGGAAACTTAAAGAAGAAGGGGAATGCCTAACTTAGTAAGGAATCTAGCCTTTGGAACTTTCTATTTATGAACTCAACTAGGATTTAAGTAAGACGTAAGTCATTTAAGAATTGGAAGGGAATAAAGGGACATCGAGGAGCGTTTTTAGGAACGCTTTTAGGTGGGTGAGGGAAATAGACAAATTTAATTAATTAATAAATTGATTTTCTGTTGCAAATAGGGGATCGGGTGACATGTGTACCGGGGAGGTTTGTCCTAATTAAATTTAATAAAGATGAATCTAATGAGGGTTTGAGAAACTAATCACTAAGGAAAATCTATAAAAAGGATGGCGGAGGAGGAGTATGCATCACAACTAGCTTGTGTAAGGTTACGTTGTCTAGCTTAGTAATTAGGTCATGGCGTTGCTACTGATGGATAGTTTCTTTTGTGCACTGAATTGGATTATCGATGAGTGGAAGTAATAAATTGAATGCATGCACCGAGTTAAATGAATGACGCCTTTGCGCTCGAGCTTAAAATGATGCAGGTTGAATTTATGGTTTATTCTTCCTAGCGCCGTACATGTTGATGATGAGATGAATTAGAAGTTGATTTTCTCACATGTGTAATTTATAGCATAAGTAAATGATGCTAGACCCTAGACGCTTTGCACGCAACAAAACCGTGATGTAAAGATTGATAGTAGAGGCTTTAGACTACTTGCGCATGATAAAGTTAATATGTTGCGAATGAATGTCAGACTTTAGATCTTGTGCAATGATTTAGTTGATGATACCCTTGCGCCTCAACTCTAGGCGTTGTTTAATTTATGTTTTTCATTAGAGTTCCTTACACAACTTACGGGTGCAGTAGTTCACCTTGCGCCTTCACTTATATGGTCATCTGACAGATTAACAACCTTCGCTTGCATCATTAATGTAATAAAGAATGATGAATTAACAACTTTTGTTGCGCCACGAAATTATTAACAAATGATAGTATTAGACTTCAAACTTCTTGCGTAAAGTGAAAATGATTTGATATATGATGAGTTCTACGAATGTTTCCTCGTACTCCATGTTGATTGATGTCTAGGAATGATGGATCGATGTGTCGTTGATGTTTCCTTGATTATGATGTTTAAATTCCTAGTGCAACTAAAAAATAATAATGGACCTGTTGTACGTCGCTTGATGTTGTAACGACGGGTCGTTACAATGAAATCTATCTAGAGCTATACAAACCTACCGAAAAACAATGGGAGAACATCTAATACATCATGGCCTCTATACCAAAGAATCAACATATTACAAAAGAGGGCAACTAATGTGTTTCCCATCACTAGTAATGTGTGTTATGGTCATCACTAACAATGAAAGAAACCTAACCTCCTCTGCACTGAAAGAAGTGATCCATAGTTTTTATAGCCCTAAAATGCCCTACCTATCCATACATGGCATTGGCCTTTATACTTGCACAATTTTCAAATTTCTGTTGAGGAACTCTGTTTAAAAAACCATTTTTTGGAGCATGTACGTGCCCTACTGCACTACTACCCACATACATATGCTAGTTGCATACTATAAAAACCATGTACATACGCTAACTGCACACTAAACAACCCGTGTTTACCTCCAAAAGTTGCAAAAATTAAAAAGTTGTAAGGAATTCAACAGAGTTTATGGGTTATTGAGGGTTTCCTAACCAATTCACCCATTGTAGCCCGTCCCCAAACCGAATAACTATCCTTTTGTCATATAAAATAAGGTCTTAGGGTTCCATTCCAACATCAAGCATGAGAACATAGAAACTATGTCAAAATCCCTTCCCCCTCTTATTCCAAGTATTGCAACTCTTTCTGAGATTTGGCCTCAACATTCCCTCTCTAGCCCTTTCTCTTATACAATCCCTTCCCTTTCCTAAAAGTGATCAATTGATTGTGAGAGAAGGCTTTGGGATGATGCAATTGGAGAAACATTAAGAGCAGACCAGACCTGGTTCGCGGAGCGCCAACCATTGAAGGTTGTAATATTTTAATCTTCAGTTTAAATAAAAGAATCATGTTCTTGACCCAATATATTGTGTCTTGATATCTTCATTGATTAATGTATCTACATTTATGTCTGAATGCTAACATGGATAATTGTAGGTTCTATCTTTGTAGTATTGTATGCCTAAGTGTTCTTGTAGGTCAGCTTTGGGAGGAGACCCGCAGCCAAGGAAGCTACAAAGTTGAAGGAAGTCTACATCGGACGTTAGGAAAACAAGTACACTTACTAATCTTCCTTCTTTTATTTTGTCTCTTTATTCAGATATTTTGGGGTAGTTTAGAAATAGGATTTTATTTTAAGGGAGATCAGTGCTTTACCTATATTTTGACCCGGTATAGTAATAGGGGGATTTCTCCCGCTAGTAGAATTGGCAACTCCACTGGGGAGTCTCTATAGGGTCTTAGGGGGAGATCTTAGTTAGATTTGTTTTTCAGTTTCTTTCTGATTTTCTGAGTATTCTGAGTCAAGTTGGGTCTCTAGTCACATTCAAGGTGCCTACCAGCTTCCCTTACCCAAGTTGTCTATCCAAAATTTTTCTTTTTTTGAAAATTTACAGAGGTGTACACATCATGTTCTCTATACAACACACGTACATATGTGTTCTGCATTATATACATATTGCATACATACGTAGGTTGGCCGTGCACAACACACATCTCTATTTTTTTGGATAATTTTTTCAAAATATTTTCCTTTTCCTCCAGAAAACTTGTGGTTCCGAGGTTTTCCTAAGTTCCAGAAGCCTCTGTTGTTTGGGGTTTAGACAGTTTGCAAGCTCAGATTGTTTATGAAATAAAAAAACAAATCCTCTTGTCTCTCTATGTTTCCTGGATTTTTTGGCTTATTTTTAGCCATGAATCGTGTATTCTGCAATTTCTTTTAGCATCGTTTGTTAGTTCTTCTTTGATTGGAAGAAAATAAAAAAATTAAAAAAAACCTAGTTTTTTAGGTCTCTTTCTTTCTTTGCATTTTCTTTGCATCGTTATTTGAAAAATAAAAAGAAATTAGCATAGTGTTGTATTTTCTTCTCATCTTGAAAGCATTTCAAAAGAAAAAATAAGAAAGAAAATCCTTTCATTTGCTCTTTTGTTTCACTCGAAATTTGCATTGTGCATTTTGCATTTGAAGGAGAAAAGATTGCATTTGTATGTTTGAAGGCTTGTTCATGAATTCTCTTTCTTGAAAACTCTTTTTCATTTGAAGGATTAGTGTAAAGTCTTATTTTCGAGTGTTCTAATAAGTTTCATTTTTGCAAGAGTCTAAAACAACATAAGTTGCACTTCTGTTCCTTGAGTAAGAAAATCCCCTAAAACAAATGCGTTAATTTAAAATATATTAGTAAAAAATTTTCTAGGGTTCACCAATATCTTAGGCTAGGGCCTTGGATTAGGTGTGCAGAGGTGAACACTCCAAGGCCAGCCAAAACTTAACTAAGGTGTCTGTGCTAGGGTGTGAAAAATACACTTTGTAATTACTCAATCCGGGAAGCTCCCCTCACATAGGAGTCAAACATGAGGCCGCATAGAGGACGATGATGGAGATATCCACTCCTGATCCCGACAAAGCGTTTGGTAGAGTGTGTATTGGGGGTGAATCCTGTAGCATTACTGGCCTGACTTGTGTTAGACCTCTGAGACACTTGGATCCATCTTGGGTAGTCTAAGAGTGATTCTGGCCCTGTTGCGTTGGCCTCAGGAGGATCTTCAGGCTTAGTTACCCTACCCATACACTCGCTCGACTCTCAAATGTACTGTTGGGATAAATATATGCACTATTAATTCCCACATTTAATTATCAACCGGGGCTTGTAAGCTTCGAGGTGCAGGTGCAGGGAACACAAGATCAAAGCCTAGTCTAGCCTAAGCTAAACCCGACAAAACAATCTTCAAACCCACACTGCAGGAAATTAACACTAAGGATTCATCATTGGGATGTAGGAATAACTTAGTTCTATAAAGTATTAGATCACAATCTTTCATACACTCGGGGTGATATTCGTGTGATTAATATTGAGTAGCTTACTTAAGTCTTCTGTCCTTCAATGATTATTTCCTATAGCGGATCCACACTTAAATGCAATAAAAGAAACAAGCAAATGGAAATGAAATTCTCGATAGAAACTAAACTATGGGAAAGATGAATCACAATGAAAGAAAACTAATAATGACCAATAAGTGAAATTAATCTAAACTTGGATCTCAAGAACAATTCTTCAAATGGTTACAAGTGTCAACAAAAATAAGAGTGCTCTATAGAAAATGCATGAAAGAAGAATGGACATCTACTTAATGACAATGTTGGACAATGAGAAATGCACTCTTTTATGTTCACTTGAATTGTGGATTTGACAATTTATCATAAATAGTAAAAGAAATCAGAGTGTAAGAAGATGGTGCAATGGTATTAGAACAATTTATTGTATATTGTTTTATTGGATTTCCAAGCATAATTTTACAAATGAATGTCAATGAATGGGATGGTAATGAGACACTTCAATATCCAATGGTGGAATGAGCAAACAATGTTAAATGAAATTATAGAAACAAAACACTAATACACCAACTGAAGAACCATTCCTAAGTATGTGCTAATATGTATATGCTAACTTGAAACTGAACATGTAGCTCTACAAAAATTGAATGCAAATCAACAAGATAACAACTAAACTAGAAATGAAATTTATACAAAAATAAACACAAGCAATTTGATCTATGAAAGTAAAATAGGGTAGCAGGGTATTACTTAGAATGGGGGGCCCTTCCCATGTTGATAAACCCTTCTTAAAATACAATCAACTCAAGTGAAGAAGATGCACAGTGAATCAACAACAGTCAATTCTCCATTTTGATCAAAAACTCAGTTTTTACATGGCAATTATCTTCTTAAAGCTTCCTCACAAGAACAAACCTCTTACTTAAAAAAAATTCATGAAACTAATGGCCCTTTCTCACAGACCTATGAGGCTTATTTATACATGAAAAATCATTGAGGATTGGATGGGACCAAATCCCAATGCTCAGATTTCAAATTTACAATTTTAGATAAAATCCTAAAAAATCTGGGTTTTATTGCAATTTGGGCAACTTTGAGTTAGGGATCCACCCATATCTTCCAAAACAATTCTAATTTTTAAAAATTTCCCATGTTATACTCACTTTTCCATTATTTAGACAAAACCCATATCTTCGAATTTCTGGATATTATACCATATGCACGAAAATCGAGGCACAAGTTGGCAGTTTGAGATTTTTGCTAATTTTTGCAGAATCATTCCCCTTGAGTTGAAGGTCCAGATGTGTGATATGGGTGAATTCTGCCTCACATGTCTACATTTAAACTTCCTTCTAGAAAAAACCCATGTCCCTGATTTTCCTCTAGAAACTTTCCAAAATTTCAAATTATTTCTAGTACCAGATTGTTGTTGATGCTGGTACCGAATGACCTGGAGCATTCTGGTACTGGATGGTTTCTAGAACATTATAGTACTGGATGTGTTGAATTTCGAGTACCATATGATATGGAGTGTGAGTACCAGATGACATGGAGTGTGGGTACCAGATGACATGGAGTGTAAAAACCGAATGACTTGTAGAACCTTCTGGTACCGGATGACTTGGAGTACCAGATGAGCGTAATATTGGTATCGGACGAACTGAGTAATGGATGACATGGATTATGGGTACTGGATGACTGTGAAAGTACCAGTTGACTATAGAACCTTCTGGTACCGGATGACTTGGAGTACCGGATGAGCACAGTATTGGTACCGGACGAGCTAAGTACTTGATGACATGGAGTGTGGGTACTAGATGACATGGAGTATGAGTACCATATGACATGGAGTATGGGTACTGGATGAATGTGCAGGTATCAGTTGACTATAGAACCTTTTGGTACCGGATGACTTGAAGTACCAAATGAGCGCAGTATTGGTACCGGACGAGTTGGTACTGGATGACATGGAGTACTGAATGAGAACAGTATTGGTACCGGATGAGCTGGTACTAGATGACATGGAGTGTGGGTACTGGATGAGTTTGCAGGTACCGGTTGACTGTAGAACCTTCTAGTACCGGATGAATTGGAGTATCAGATGGCCTGCAATGCGGGTACCAGAACAGGAACAATACAGGTACCGAAACATGGACAGTGCATATACCGGAACCTAAACAGTACAAAACATGTTTCTTGGACATAGAAACAGAGGATTAAACCATCATCAACAAAAACTATTATATAATCATCCTTTTAATCACTAAAAATATGGAAAAGTATGTATTAACCACATAGGACGAATAACAAGAGATAATGGAGGTTTATGGTGTAATTAGCGATATATTATTGACGAAATGTAGGGAGAAGGTGTAATGATGAGTGTATTTGTATGGCATAAAGTATGACAAAACTGGAGCTCAACATGTACCCCCATGGTTGTTGATTACAGGTTGGTGGCCTAGTTTCCATAATATAGTTTGACACACAGGTGACTGTGAGGGGTGTATCGAGGTACCTGAGGCAGACTCTGTATTCTTTGGGCGACACTCGAAGGGACCGTCAATCAAAGGTCTGGATAACTGCTTCTCCTGGCCAATTGTTTCCTTTGTGAATGCTTTGGATGATCAAGAATTTATCTCCCTGGGTCGAAAGCATTCAGAAGGGTAGTTTGTTTGGTTTGTATCTTTTTAGGATTTTCTTCTTAGTGGTGTGCTCCATGCTCCATAGTTTTCCATAGCAAGTTAGATAGTCATTGATTTGGGTCTCTGACATAAGGTGGTAGACCATCCACTCTACTAGTCATGAGGACTTTTTGGTCTTCCTCTTAGAAACATGGACCTGCCTCTTTATAAGCGTTTTTTTTTTTATTCCACTGGTTCGTCGGAGTCATTATGTGAGACTTTTATGGACTCAAACGATCCCACAAGGGAAGAACCTGTGCATAATATCTTCGTGGATAATTTTTTTGACGATACCAAGCAGGAAACCCCTTTGCGAGGGGATTCTTGTGCTTTTCCTCTCTTTGGAAAAGTTGGTGTCTCTTTGATGGCCACTTTGTACATTCTTGGGTTGAATGTGGGCATACCAGTTTGGTTGGGTACCATTCCAAATGTCTTGAATGATCTTCACACTTCTTAGCTAAGCATCTTATGTTATATGCATCATGTTGATGTTCATTTATCAACAAAGTCTTCTCCTCCTCCTTCTACCTCCTCTGGTGAAAGTACAACTACTAGTAATTAGAAGTATAAATTAAATAGAAAGAGGAATAATAAGAAAAAGAAATCACCAACCTCTACTAGTCATGTTGGAGATAGGTCAATGTGGGCACAGGGGATGACCCGGGTTCAATGCTTCAACAATGCACCAACAAAACCCTAACTACTGGCACTTTCAACAACACTTGTGAAGCATATGCAGTCTCACCTGAGGTAGAAGAAGGGGTGTTGTAGGACTTAGGTGTCTACAGGCAAGCTAGGACACAGATATTTGATTACAACACTTAGCAGAGCGCTTAGACAACTGAATGCATTAGTTCATGAGTCTCATTCACATCATATATTAAACCCTTATTATAGATCAACGTAGTAACAATAAAGATCAAACACTTTCAATCACTTAGCACATATAATTAGCTCAGATTTAACATTCATTTATCTTTAATACCATTAATCACTAAGAAACAACATCAGATGCATTCATCATACATTATAACAACATCACTAAGTAGATAAACAACATAATTCACATCACAAAAAGCACATCAAGACACAGGATATACATGGTTCACCCTAGTGTGGGGCTACATCCACCAACTTCTTCTTCTTATTTATTAGTCTTCAATATTCTTACATTCAGTCACTCCTGTGCACAAAACCACATAACCAAACTCTACAGAGGAAATGAGATCTGCACGTTGCGTGCCCGATCCTCCTTCCAAAAATCAGGTCTAGGCACATAGCCTCACTCTACAAAGTCTGTTTTCACAAAGAAACTTACAACCTCTTGCACTAAACCAACATTAACACTTACAACATATTGTGCACATGGCCAACCCCACTTCTTACATCGCTTAGATACTTATTTATACATTTACAAAAAGGCCTAATCATGGGTAAACCCATGGGCCGACATCCCTTAACCCATTACATAAACCCTAGTAAACCCTTTGCTAGGTCCACAAGACCACAAAACAAGTGAGATCCCACGATCTCACCTCTGCTTGGGTGCTCCATCTTCGACTAGCCTGTCAAAGTCCCAAAAGTGGTCAAACACCAAGAATGTTTCCTCAAAACTTGGTCAAGGGCCAACAGTCGACAACCTCTGCAAGTCATGTTGAGGACCATCACCCAGCCTCTGCAAGTCATTTTGGGGGAAAAATTCCAGTCATTACTAGTCATACTGGTGATAGGTTTATAGCCTCTGTGAGTCATGTTATTGACCAATCACTAACCTATGCAAGTCATTTTGGAGATGTGAAACCAACCACTGCAATTCATGTTGAGGGCATGAGTCTCGTGAATGTGAGTCATATGAGTGATATGTCAAAAAAATTTGCTAGTAATGTTGGGGACAAGAAACCAGCCACTGCTAGTCATGCTGAGGGAATTGATTATGTTGAGAAACCCAGACGGATAGGACGTAAGCCTAAGTTCCCTTGTAATATTTGCAAGGGAGATCACCTTACTCATTTATGACCTAGCCTTCCAGAGGCACGAATATTGTGTTCCCTATCTTTAATCTCTTCTAATTCTAAGTCTTCTAAGGTTTCCTCATAGCCTATTCAGCCAGTGGTTGAGAAAGTGGTCATGCTGATGAAATCTTTGGCTGATACCACTCCTCTTTTGGGGGGTGATGCACCTTTAGACAATGTTGTCTCGTAGCCTATTCAACCAGTGGTTGAGAAAGTGGTCATGTATGCAATCTTTAATTGATCCCACTCCTCTTTTGGGAGGGGATGCACCTTTAGACAATGTTGTCTCGCATCTTATTCAGTGAGTGGTTGAGGAAGTGGTTGTGTTGATGAAATCTTCGGTTGATCCCACTCTTCTCTTGGAGAGCGTTGAGTCTACCAAATTGGTCACGTCGATGCAATTTTCTGTTGATCCTACTCTTCTCTTGGGGAGTGATGTGTCTAGCGACTATGTTTTTAACATTTCCATTTCAGTACTTTCAGAACAAGGGGGAATTTCGCTCACTTGGAGCACACCCCCTCCAAGTCCTAGGGTGGTTTCCTTTGATTGGAATGACCTTGTTGAGCCTCACCTTCCTTCTTCTACACCTTTTCAAATAAGGGTTGAAGTTAATTCAAAACACATTTACTGATGTATTGTAGATGAAGGAGCCTCCACAAGTATTTTATCCTCCTCGACTTGGAAATCTTTAGGTTCTCCCGATATTATGACTACTTCGCATGAATTGTTGGCTTTTGATAACGTCCTAGTAAATATTTGGGGATTATTCCTCACTTTACTATTTCATTAGTTGGGAATATTTTCCTTGTCGATGTTATAGCGGCGCAAGGCCCGTTATATTTCAATATGCTTCTCGGGAGTGATTTTGTATATGCTACGAACGTTGTGGTGTCTACGCTCTTTCAAGTGATGTATTTCCCTCACATTGGAAGCATTGTCACTATTGACCAGTTGGCATCTGTTAATCACCATCTTAATTTGGTATTAGTTCAGGATAGCCCTTTATATGTTCCTAGTGTTCATGTAGAATCTTCCCTACCACGGATAAATTATGAGACTCTTGGTCAGATCCTAGCAGTGGGATCTACCTGAACTACTACCACGCATGAGTCACAAGGATGTGCATTAACTTGTACATATTGTACAATCTAGGTTTGTTGTTTTCAAGTTTTGTATTCAATAACACCTCTTATTTTCTGAATTTTCTATCTATATTGGATCTATTGACTTATGGATGAGTGTTATTGGCCTTATATGTAGGATCTTGGAGATGATTCTTTTCTTTGACATTTGTCCATCATATTGATTTGTTTTGAAAGGTATTGACCTCAAAACTGGCATATAGGTTAGGTTTTTCCCTACTTGCATTTTTGCATTATCCATTTCCTATTTAATTTAGCCTTAGGATCGACCCACTGAATTGTGACACTAACCTTCCTTGCTGATAAGTATGTCATAATTTATGTGGTAGAGTCTTCCTTCCATGAGGCATCCTAGTTAGAGCCTTGTTTTCCATTTGGTGCCCATGTTGAAGTTCTTCATAGGCATGGGAGTCCTTGTTATTCCCGCTATGATTACATATTGCCTCATTCTTCTTTCTAATCATCATTCTTGGCCTTACCCACAGGGACTCCCTTATGAGTGCGATTTGTTCTCTTTCAAGCTTGCTTTAAATTTCGAAAGAAACATCTAACGAAACTGTATTTATTCTTTTCGATCTCGTCTAAATTACTTGAGAAAAATAGCCCCACTGGAATCATCTTTAATCCCTCTTTAGACTCTATAAAATTGAAAATATTGTCGAGTGATCTTGTTTCCCTTCACTGTTGCCAAACTCAAATTTGAAGGCACATTTGTTCGACGGTAATTTACCTCTTTTTCGGTATGGATGGCTAATTTTACAAATAAAGGTATTCTCTAGGAACTTCGGTTCGTTAGAAGAGTATTCTCAGGTGTAAGTTTAACCCTTTTTCAAGCCCAAGGGACTAAATTTTCGAAAAAGGGGCACTCTCCTTGGTTTTGGTTTATCTCTTTTTCAGGCCTTGGATATTACTTATGAAAAAGGAACCCCCTCGGAGTCCATAGTTAAGATCTTTTTAGACTCCCTAAATATGAAAATATTGTCGAGTGACCTTATTCCTTTCGCACTCGTTAATTGGGCCAGAATGAACATCTATTCGGCATGAGTTTAACCCCTTTTCCAACCAATAAATTATTCTAGAAAAAGGTACGCCTCAAGAGATTTGTCTCATCGAGAGAGTTCTCCTCAGTTATATTTTATACTTTTTCGAGCTAAGGAGACTAAACCTAGAAAAATGTTGTGAGTCCATAGTTAATCTCTTTTCAGACTCCTTAAAATTTAAAAGATCGTTGAGTGATCTTGTCTCAATCACACTCATTAAAATGGTATTGAAGAGACGTCTTTTTAGTATACGTTTAACCCTTTTTCGAACCAACTAGACTAATTGCAAAAACTGAACTCCTTGGAGTATTCTTTAACATTTTTTCAGACTCTCTAAACGTGAAAAAACCATCGAGCTTACTTTCTTTGGGCTTGTAAACATTCACATGGAAGGATTCTTGTTGTGTCATGCTTAATCACATTACGGGTCTCATCATTGTGTCTTTGACCTAATGTCAGCTCCATGTTGCTCTCAAATGAACCTTTAAAGCATTCCTTATACGCAATCCTTGCAACACTTTTTTCCTCTGTGATCCGACACCTTGACCCATGGAGGAATTTTCCCCGAGTGTCCTTATCCTCCACATGTCTCCTTGCCTTGAGCATCAATATGTTCCATGCGCTTGGAACTAGTTTTCTTTCTCGCGACACTCATTCCTAATTTGTAACATAACATTCTTTTATTATTTCTGAAGCTCATTAAAAAATTGAAAAAGACAAAAAAATCAAATATTCCAAAAAGAAGGGACGAGAAATAAACATTCTTTTTTCGACAACAAGATAATCGCCCTTGAACAAAGCACATCCTTCTATTTTTTCACCAAGCATTGGGATCTAGTATGACCTTAGGAAGGTGTTGTCTCTACATATAGTTGTGTCTTCCTCTGTTTGGTTACTCTTCCAAACATATGGAGAGTTTGCGGTGCCTCTTGCATCACAAAATTATGTTAATATTACGCTGCCTGAATCTGATCATGTTTCATGATTTTGTTCAAGGGAAGTTTTATCCAACCTGAGTCAACCATTCTGTATTTTATCTCTTGAAATTCATGAGTCGTCCATCCCGTGAGTCCAATCAAGTTCAGATTCAAAATCGATGAAGTTTTGTGCATGATGATCAAGATCCTCTAATATTTCCTTGACACCATGTTGAAGACCTCGGGGTAGTGATTCCTACACTCCTATTGTACTCCTACATGAGAGGTTGAAGATATTGAAGTTGTTGCTCGAACTATGATGTCTTCATCTCTAGCGACATGCATCAATACTTCTTGACAATGCATATTATATTGTACTTGAATATCATCAAATGATTTTGAGATGTAGATCTGTTGTGTATTGCTCACGGATACACTTTATATAGATATTTCTATGACATGGATCTGCAGTGTAATTGATTGGTTACCATGACCTCACACATTAGGGGGCATCTATTATATCCCTAAAATTCCCTACCTATGCATACATGGCATTGGCCTTTCTACTTGCACAATTTTCCAAATTACTGTTGAGGATCTCTCTTTAAAAAACCATTTTTTGGAGCATGTATGTGCCCTGCTGCACTACTACCCACGTACATATGCTAGTTGCATACTAGAAAAACCATGTGCATACTCTAGTTGCACACTAAACAACCTACGTTTACCTCCAAAAGTTGCAAAAAATAAAAAGTTGCAAGGAATTCAATGGATTTTATGGGTTATTGATGGTTTCCCAACCAATTCACCCGTTGTAGCCCATCCCCGAACTGAATAACTATCCTTTTTTCATATAAAAGGAGGTACTAGGGTCCCATTCCAACATCAAGCATGAGAACAAAGAAACTCTACCAAAATCCCTCCCCCCTCTTATTGCAGGTATTGCAGCCCTTTCTGAGATTTGGCCTCAGCATTCCCTCTCTATCCCTTTCTCCTATACAATCCCTTCCCTTTCCCTAAAGTGATAAATTGATTGTGATAGAAGGCTTTGGGATGATGCACTTGCATAAATATTAAGAGGAGCTCGAACCTGGTTCGTGGAGCGTCAACCGTTGAAGGTTGTAATATTTTAATCTTCAGTTTGAATAAAAGAATCCTTTTTATGTCCCAATATATTGCATCTTGATATCTTCATTGTTTAATGTATCTACATTTATATATGAATTCTAACATGGATAATTAGAGGTTGTATCTTTGTATTATTATATGCCTAAGTGTTCTTGGAGGTCATCTTTGGGAGGAGACCCGCATCCAAGGAAGCTACAACGTTGAAGGAAGTCTACATCAAATGTTAGGACCATGGGTACACTTACTAATCTTCCTTCATCTCTTTTGTCTCTTTATTCAGATAGTTTGTGGTATTTTAGAAATAGGATTTTATTTTAAGGGAGATCATTGCTTTGCCTATATTTTGACTTGATATAGTAATAGGGGGATTTCCCCCACTAGCAGTAGTTGTCCACCAGACACTTGAAAATCAGTTGGGGAATGTATATCAACCCCAATATATCACTGAGAGTACATGAGATGATTCTCTTCTACGACACCTATTGGGACATATAGGAACTGGGGAAAATCCTCCCCTCTCCTAGATAGCTTAGTGATAAAATAAATATCCTCCTTAGTGGGATGGTACCACTGATTAGGACCCACATAGAAAGCTTGTTGATGGACATCCCATCGATAGATCAGGTGCATCAACAAGCCAGAGTGCCCCTTCAGATATGTAACCTCCTCATAGTACTTAAGGAGGCCTATACTCCTCAAGAGAACATGAGTCATTGCAGTAATAGGGAGAGGGTACAAAGCCCTCTCCCTCTCCCTCCCCTGCCATTCTCATACAACATTGTATAGGTACACCCTCTTCTCATTTTGATGTTGCTCTCTCTGCTAGCGTCTTTGCATGATTAAAATATGAAATACATCAACCTCACTCATACATAAAACATAAAAAAAAATCTACTGAATGGTAATTTTATCTATAAATATGGAAAAATAAATTTCTTCAAAAAATAAGTTAACTGCATTACGAGTGTGCCCAAAACATAGTCACACACCGTAGGCGGTGCGTATATATTGTGAGCACCTTCCACGGTGCATCAGTGTAAAGTAACGCACTGAACAAAATATGTTCTACTATGTTATGTGGTGTGTTGTAAAACAATACCGCACCGAGGTTCTACACTACAACACATACCCACTGATGTGTTACATTTATCCTATGCACCGCTTAAACCAAAAAAAAAATTAAAATCTTAACTTACGTAAACAATTTTTTAGAAATTATCAAAAAAGAGGTGTGTATACGTTCACTACATGCATTGGTGCATGTAATGAATGTTGATGCACCATCACATAAACTTTTCCAAATTTCCGAGTACGAAACTTTTTGCAGTGTGTTCTGGATGTTACTATCGCACTGTGTACGGTGCCACCAAAAAATTTACGGGGTGCACTTCAACACAATGTTAAATTTCTCAGTGGTGTGTTTGGTAAACATGAACGCCCCCATGTGCACATTTACCAATGCATTCCATAAAAATATATCTGATAAGGGTGGTGTTCCATGTACTTTAATGACCTAGTGCATTATCTGTACTTTGATGGACTGCCTATTATATACTTTTCTTCGGTGCATCATTAAATAGATGTGCGGGCACATTTATGTTTACCAGCGCACTACCGAGAAAAGTAACAAGGTACACAGTGCACTGTGTAAATTTACATATCACACCATAGGTGGTGCAAGCCAAGCGCTTCGAACGCACTGTGCATTTTCTTTTTTTTTTAACACTTAAAAATTCACTCATTTTTAAATTTTAATTCTGTGAAAACTGAAATTATGAAGAAACAAGGACATTACCTGGAAATGTTTTCATCGGGGAGGCATGGTTGCGACGTACTAAAAAAATCCAAATTTTCCCACCCTTTGGAAAAATTTGAAATTCACACACCTAGCAACAAACAAAAGGAAGGAAGGCAAGGAAAGCACTGACGACAGGGCGCTTCAAATAGGAAAAGATTGCGTCGATTCTTTTGAGCTCTACAACACTAAAAATGGTAAAAATGATTTTTACCGTCGAAAACGTTTTTTTATAAAACCTTGTTCTGGTGTGCCCGCTGACCAACCACACCAAGGCATACATATTTACTGAGTGCTCCAGTTATGTTTTTTTTAAAAACATCCCTAGCATGTTGAATGTGTTTTTGGACACGCGTGCACATCAATGCGTTTACTACTACATAACGCACCACTGTACATTTTTTGAAAAAATGCAGTGGTGCAAATTTTTTTGTTTAAGCATGACAAGGTGCCGTATAATAATGGGCGTCCCAGTGCGACCGGTTTTACATAGCACATTGCATAAATTTGGAAATTAACCCTAACGCGATGCTCCATATTGGAGCCCTAGTGCGCATGATACAATGGAGTGCACCAAAATATATTTTTTGACACTATCCTACATTGGTGCGTAATTTTTTTTTATTTAACCATATAACGGTGCACTCTACTAATAGCGTGTCGGTGCTTCCAGTGTTAAGTTGTGCACGAGATTATTTTTAAACAATGTTATTACGGTGTGGCTATTGATGTAACACATCGATATTTATTTATTCTTTAAAATTTATCAGAGTATTTATTTGTACATAAAATAATATATTAATCTTAAATTATCTTAAAATAGTATAGTCATCATAATCACAAACAATTGTGAATTAGCAATTAATATAGATTATAAATTGCCAATAATATAGCTTACAAGTTTTCTAGACTGAGTATGTTGTAGACTCAAAGATTTGGTGAATGCCCAACTATATTATATACAAAAAATTATTATATATTAGGATTTTGAGAGACGTTTATGATCATTGACGACAAGATCAAGGTTATGATCATTAGCAAGATCAAGGTTATGATCATTGGCGACAATATCAAGGTTATGATCATTGGCGAGATCAAGGCTATGATCATTGACGGTGAGATCAAGGTTATGATCATCGGCGAGATAACCATACTTTAGACCCAATTATTTATAGCTGAAATGACTATACTTTAGACTCAAGTCATTATAGTTGAAATGTCTATACTTTAGACTCAAGTATTTATAGTTGAAATGCCTATACTTTAGACTCAATTATTTACAACTGAAATGAAAACAAAAAAATTCACATAAATGCCCAAGAAACAAATCCCTCTCCCTCTCCCTCACCTCCCAATCCCATAAAACATTGTACAGGTTAACCCTCTACCGCTTCTCTCTCCACTAACATCTCAGCATGATTAATATTATGGTTGGTAATTTTTTTAATTTAACAATTGATTGGTGCGTCTTCATTTAATTAGCGTGCCAGATTATATTTTTTTTCGAAAACCTTACTACAGTGCACCATTGTTTGGGAGAAAACGTTTGCACCAGTGCACTTGTTTAAGTTGCGCACTGTCGTATATAAAATTTTAAAAATAACCTTGCAACAACGCGCAATTTTTTAGAGCAACTTTGTGCACCGATGTGTCGTTATTTCCATAGTGCACCAGAGTATTTTTTTTTTAAATAATCCTACTACAGTGCATTAGTTTTGTGGGAACTGGTGTGTCTGGTATATAACCAGAACTGGGTCATTATTTATTAATAAACGCACCATCGAAGGAATATGAAATGACTAATTTCCCTTGATAGAAGGTGAAATATAACCACAAAAATATAACAGTAAAATAATTTATTTTAAATTTTTTGAAAATAACCACATATTCTATCTTATTTAATGGTACATACAATTAATTAATAGATCAAATGACTCATTAATACCAACTTGTGTAAGTGTCCAGTTCAAAGAGCATGTAAAGTTAAAACGTTCATGTTGTGTAGGCCCTAGCCGAGATGAGTCAGTGGTAACGTCTTTGTCAGATTTGATAGAAATGCCAACATTGGCTCATAAAAAAATATAGTTTCTTATTTATAACTAATAAACAACCCTTTAAGTATCAAGGAACGTGGATTTGAGTAAGTGCATGCCTCTTCAATGGTGGTTGAAGCTAGCATTATTGTAAGATTGTACGAAAAATTTGCTAGTGCTTGGTGAATGAAAATAAAATCGGATTACCTCTCAATGAAAACAAAATTCCCTCTCCCTCTCCCTTTCCCTCGCCTCTCAATCCCATAAAATATTGTACAGGTCAACCCTCTGCTTCTATTGTTTCTCTCTCTACTGACATCTCTGTATGATTAAGATTATGGCCAATAATTTTTTTTATTTAACACTTGTATGGTACGTTAAATAATTAATTGTACCAGTGCATCTTTATTTATTGAGCGCACCGATTTATATTTTTTTCGAAAACCTATCCACGGTGTGGCATTGTTTAGGAGTAACTGTCTGTCCTAGTGCACTTATTTAAGTAGTGCACCATCGTATATAAAATTTTAAAAAATAACCCTGCAACTATGCGCCTCGATGCATCATTATTTATGTAGTGCACCGGATAATATTTTTTTATTTTAAATAACCCTCCTACGATGCACTATTTTTTATGGCACCGATGCACCTATTTTATAAAATGCACTGGTGTGTTATGTACTTATAAAATCACCGGCGTAAAACATCTTCTAAAACCTCTGCTTGCTTGCCTCCACTAGTATCATCTGCTATAAATGGATTTTTGGGCTATTTTTATAGGGGAGTCTGCAAAAACCTCCGCTAGAGGGTCTTTTCCTTGTAGTGATATTTTGTAAAAAAATTGTTTTTGTGGTTTTCTCCCATTTGGGTTTCTATGTTAAATATCAATGTAATGTGGATTGTATAGTTGTATGTTTATCATTAACTACTATAATAAGTAAAGTAATACATTGATAATTATTGTAAGAAAAGAAAAGCAAACTTATATTGATTCACCCCCCTCTCAGTATAAATAGGTGTGCCAAGAATTAGTATCAAATCAAGTTCCTTCAGGAATAGTATAACCACTAAAAGGTGAATCCCTGCAGCACACATGGATAAATAGGAATTTTTTTTTGGAAACAAAGAGATCCATTATTTAATGGATCCAATTATGCATTATGTAGCATAAGAATGAAAAATGATTTGATGGAACTTGGGTTTGATGTTTGGACTACAGTTGATCTAGGTGGATATAGGTGGCCACCCACCTATTCCAACTAGCTCACATACAGATGTCATCTTGGCAGTTTCAGTTTTCATCTTGGCAGCTTTTTTCTAGCTTTTCGGGTCCTAAACTTCCAGGGTTGTTTTGAGGCCCTAAGTAGATTTTTTGGGCCTGCCATAGATACACTATAGACAAATTCAAAGTGTGACAATATAATTTGTAGTCCTTGGATATATCTTTCCAATGGGTTATCATGCCCCTAAAACAAAGATAGTATGCAAAAGTTACGATCTCGTGAAGTTGATGTACCAACTTACCCCAATGGGGCCCACATGACTTTTGACGCTTCATCTCCTAGGGTTAGTTTTTTGGATGTCTAGGGTTTTGGTTTTGCCTTTGGAGCCTATTGAGCACTCAACACACCCTAAAAGCCTTATCAAATTTTGTCACTTTTGGGTACCACTTGTTCTCTTCACTGTGTGACTTGATTTCACTTTGGGAAATGGTTTACCTTTGTTTTGTTTTCATGTTTCTTATCATCTAGTCAGGTTTGTTTAAATTGGTGAAAACTCATGTCTAAAAATACCTCGACACCCGAATTAAGAATCGACAGCTGAATACTGCACCTAACGTGCTCAGGTTCGGCGTCGAAAAAAATTCAAGCAAGTAAAGGAACTACACAAAAACAACAGTCATCGAGTGCTAATCCTCATCGACATCAGTAGAAGGAGGATTTGGTTTGCATAATTTATTTGCATAAAGGTGCAAGAGATAGTCAATCCCCTTCGACATCGAAAAAATACAAGAAGGACATACGTTAACAAAGGACATAAAGAAATCGTTGATAGTCGGTGTTCGATGCGCTTTATCGAGATCGGGGAAATCCAGGAAGGTTACAACAATCATTTTGACCATGATAAAATTATCATCGATCACTAATCCCCGATGTGTTTTTGACATTGAGACTTTTTCGAGAGAGCTGATCCGAGAGAACTTGTGTAAGTTTATCGCTGATCAACGATCCTTGACGCTTTTTAGAGTCGACAAGGTAGGATTGGGTTTTAGAACGTAAGGATGTTTTCAATTTTTTCAGTTTGTTAACCGTAATTTATATATGCATCCAATTTTCTTGCACAGTCTCTAAACTATGCTCTAGTTGTAGGAAAGAAGTCATTGAGAAAGCCTACCATCAAATTCTCTCCAAGGGCACCCAAGCTAAAGGAAACTGAAACAGGCAAATTTTCTTCTCCAGGGACCGCGAGGCAATTGGAGTACGCTCCCAGAGCGGAGCCTATCATCAAAACATCAACAAAGAAAGATTTTTCCCAGCCACCGACCTTGGGTGATACCGAAGCAAGCATCGGATCCAAAGAAATTCTCCCACAGTGGGGGGATCTCTTTAATAGAATTATCCAAGAAGATTACCCAAAATATATCCCACACAACAAACCGGACGTGAGGGCGCTCGATGACTAGGTTTTATCGAACATCTGATGGTCGTATCTACACATGATGGCGAGAAGAACCCCATTTTTCCCCTGCATAGAGTTTCTGAAATGGCTCATTGACCATACATTTGGGAAGAAGTTCTTGATCAACGATGAGAATGGAGGATGAGTCGGAGTTTTCCTCCCAACAGAAGTCCAGAAATACTACAAGCTAAGGGACCGAGAGGAGCGGCTCAACACGGACTTTGTGGTGAAGTTCTATGAATTCCATGACACCAGTTAGATGATGGCCTCATGGTGGAAGGAGGACATGAAGTTCACTAACCATATAAACGGATGGTATGGAACAATCAACCTGAGGGAGCCATACATATATTTGATGGTGCTCATCAACCGGTTATATGGAGAAAAGGACTGCTCCAAGTTTTCAAAAACATGGATGCCTTTGGCATACACAGTAGCGATCATCGGGAGAAGATTCAACTGGGGAGCGATGATCTCAAAAAAATTAAGCATCTATGTACAACAGGCTCAAACACTGAAGGAAGGGGAGGCACCCACTTTCTAAATGGCCTCATACCTGCTTGATGTCATGTGTGCAAGGAACGTCTTCGTCGGCATGAATCTAAGTTGGCATGTTGCGAAACTCCCGGTCCACGTCTACTTAAACATACTATGGGAAAACATGCACAAAAAATATTATGCACTCATCTGTGATGAATTCATCTCTCGCATTCATTTTATTATTTTTAAGAAGGAATGCCCAAGAATATCTGCGAAAACCAAGAAAATGATAGCAAAGGTATGACATTGGTATTTATACAAATGCTCAACCTACATTAGGGTGTTTGAGGCCACCAGAGCACCAAATATCCTACCCGCTCATGTCCCAGACCAACTCGTTGTGGGAAAAATCTGTTATCAGACCATCCTGCAAGGCTATAATGCCACATTGGTCAAATACAAGAAACAAGCTTTCATACCCTATGGTTTTCATATAGGGTTCTATCCGGTGAAGGATACTACTCAAGCCAAACAAAATGGGCTTAACCAACTAGAATTCATATTCCAGACATGTTGATTCCATAATAATGATCCTAAAGGCTTGGTCCTCCAACATGCTTCACAAGTATCATCCTACTAGTCGTATGCTCATGATAAGTTTGAGGACGAAATTTCATAGAGTGCACCTAGGACTGGGATGAGGTGGTGTAGAGGATGGCCAACCCAAACATGACTAGGTTCAAGTTCATGAGCATGGATGAATAGGTGGAAATGATAGAACAGTCGGGTCAAGAGGCCCTCAGAGCCATGGAAGAAATCAGAGCATCAAAAACAACATAGGCATAGAGAAGGGGATTGCTCTTGATAGAAGGGGCACAAAAAATCATTGATCGATTGCAAAATGACCCTGATATGATAGATATAATGAGGATCCCCTCTGATGACCCAATCGAAATATGAGGAGAACCAAGAGGACCAGAGCCGATATAGCTTGAGGAAACCATCAGGTCAGAAAACCCTGAAGCTCCACCACCATAGGTCGGATCACCTGGGGAAATTTCACCTCGGCCCGAGATAGCGAGGACATCAGGGCCAACGAGTATACCAAACCCCTTGTTCGATTTAATAACCATCTATAATGATGGGGAGATTTTGTTGGAAGATTGGATTTTGTCATTGATGTCAACCCTAGTCATTGGTTTTGGTCTCCAAGATTGATGAAGGTATTTGGACATGAAGGACAGTGCACATGCAGATACAACATCCATGGATGGATAGTATACATCATGTTTTTTTTGGTGGTAGGTGGCACGTCACGTGGATATTCATGGTTTAGGAGAAATGAATTTTTGAAGATGACAAAGTGAATTGAATAAGGAATTACAGGTCGGCCCTAAAGATAATTAAAGAAAAGAATTACAAAATAAGAAAGTGTCAGGTCGATCCTAATGTTAAAAGGAGGTGACATAAAGGGTATAAATACATCTCATTAAACATTCATTTTTCATTACACACAAGTTTTTTAATGAACAAGGAGATATAAGTCAAATTTCATAGGAAATATGAAGTAAAGAAGGCCGAATTTCAAGGGAGGATGAAGTCTTTTGGTGATGTGTTCTAAGGTATGTTGTTTACAGGTCATCTTACTATTTTCAATATAAATTTCTTTCTAGAACGATTCAGATGGTGAAAATTTTATACTATTGAGAAGACATATCTAGGTACCTGTGGTAAAAATTTCATTTTTTTATTCGTTATAATTTTGGATATACACTCTGTGGAAGATAGGGGTTTTGACTAGTCATGAAGCTAGTCATAAATAAGTGTCCCAGGTAAAAAAATCATAACGTCTTCATAGAGAATCCAAATGAAGTGAGAGAAATTGCATTGGAAAGAGTACAGGCTTTAGTTTCCTGTGTACGAATTTATGAATCGTATGCTAAATATTGAGCACAGGGCATGTTGTACAAGTTCTCTCTCTTGAATAAACCAGAATTGAATAAGGTCTACCATTTTCTCTATAACTCCTTTTTTGGGAGGATTCAAGGAGTGAAACTTGGAGGAGTTTCATAGGATACATTTAGTTATATTATCTACAGGATCAAAGTATTCTAAGAAAAGAAGAATTGCAGAAGGTGAATAAGTCTCAGGAAGCATTATCAGGTTCTATGTGATGGTTGGTTGATGGTGATGATTTAATGTAAAGTTTTATTATCTCTCATATATTATTGGGTGGAAGGAAGGGGAAAGGATGGAGAGGTCAACCCTCTCTTGATATTTGAGGAGTGTATCTTCCTTTTGGATTTTTATCCCTCCCTTTATATTTGGAAGCTGTAGTTACCTTTGGAAGTCATTACTTCCCTTGAACAATAACTACTGGTTATTTCTCATATATTGTGCATGGTGTATTGTGGTGTATTAGTGTAACTCTTCTACTATTGTTCATTGCTCATTAATTATAATTGAATATATAATCTGGTTGAAGTATAAGTTGAAAAAGTTTCCAAATTGTACTTGATACTGATTCACCCCCCTCTCAGTATCAACAATTGGTATTAGAGCAGGTTTCCTTCAGAACATTTTAACCACTGGAAGGAAAATCCTGAGCACAGATGGATGACCATGAGCACATTTCAAATGGGATTCAAATATTTGATGGAATAAATTATGCATAATGGAGTGATAGAGTGAAAACTTACCCAAAAACTTTGGGAGTAGACATTTGGTACTCAGTTGTAAATGGATATGTAATCCCAAATAATGCTCCAACCGATCCAAATGAGAAGAAGCTTATGAGTTGTAATTCAAAATCTAGACATGTTATTCTAGGAGCATTGGAACCAACATCTGCTAGCAAAGTGATGGGTTGCAGCACTGGTAAAGTGGTATGGGACAAACTCAAGAGTATCTATGAAGGTGATCCAAAAGTTAAGAAGGTCAAGCTTCAAAGACATAGAGTAGAATTTGAAAATTTGAAGATGGATGAAAATGAAGATATTGCAACCTATTTTCTTAGAGTTGATGAAGTTGTTAATGCTATCATAGTATTATGTGAAGAACTCAATGAATCCTTGGTTTTACAAAAAGTGTTGAGATCACTTGTCTTGAATTATGATGCTAAGGTATACACCATTGAAGAAACTAGTGACTTGACCAAAATGACAATGGATGAATTACATGGGTCTCTTATGAAATGAGAACAGGTACAGGAAGTGACCAACCAAATAATGAAGTAGCCTTTAAAGCCATAAAGAAGACAAAAGACAAGGATAACGAACTTGATGAAGAAATAGAAAATTTCGTAAGAAGGTTCCATAAGGGAAGTGGAAGATACAAAGGTAAGTCTCCTCTCAAATGCTTTAACTGTGG
>SNQJ01S0029989.1:48495-72802 GCA_010110895.2 Picea sitchensis
TTATCAGGTTATATGTGATGGTTGGTTGATGGTGATGATTTAATGTAAAGTTTTATTATCTCTCATATATTCTTGGGTGGAAGGAAGGGGCAAGGATGGAGAGGTAAAACCTCTCTTGATATTGGAGGATTGTATCTTCCTTTTGGAGGTTTATCCCTCCATTTATATTTGGAAGTTGTAGCTACCTTTGGAAGTCATTACTTCCCTTGAACAATAACTATTGGTTATTTCTCATATATTGTGCATGGTGTATTGTGGTGTATTGGTGTAACTCTTCTGCGATTGTTCATTGCTCATTGGATATAATAAATTATATAATTTGGTTGAAGTATAAGTTGAAAAAGTTTCCAAATTTTACTTGATACTAATTCACCCCCCTCTCAGTATCAACAAAGTTCAGGGGTGTCCCTGGTCACTCTGGTGCAAATTATAGAGGAGAAAGAACATGAGAGAGCATCCACCCTGGGTCTCTATGCTTCAATTCAGAGCCACCCACAGAACAAGCATGAGGTAGAAATTTCTTTGGACGCTGAGCCACTCGACATACCGTCAAACCCAAAGGACAACTCGAGGGATGAGCTAGGATCAGGTAGATAAGAAGAAGAAATCCCACAACAGGAAATCGACATTTCAACGAATGATTATCAAGTAAGTACTGAA
Source organism: Picea sitchensis (assembly GCA_010110895.2). Lineage (NCBI taxonomy): Eukaryota > Viridiplantae > Streptophyta > Pinopsida > Pinales > Pinaceae > Picea > Picea sitchensis. The sequence continues at coordinate 49,156 of SNQJ01S0029989.1, forward strand.
CCTGCCCCTAATCCCTCAGTTTTGGTCGGTACCTTTCCAGTCGATGAACAACAACCATAGGTCAAGCCATTGGAGCACCTGGAAGAGGTTCATGAACCCAACCTTGAATAGATACAATCAGTCAGGAGCCTCGAAAACACTCTAACTTTGGGAGAACAACAAATCCCTGAACCGATTAATGAGGTCACCTATATACAAGCAATTGCCTATGAACGAAAGAGGAAATCCATCATGAATAGAACCACTAAGAAGAGGAGGCTTACATTGGACAGTTCGATCCTCATCACCACAGAAGAGAAATTGACCATCACAGAGCATGCCAAAACATTCGAGCTTATCGACACAGGGATGGCGGTCACAAATGCCTCCCTAGATAGAGAAAGGAAATATGAAGAGGATTTGGTCACTGTGCTAAAGGAGCTGGAACATTTGCACCATTTGGTGAAATAATATCAGGACTCCACACATGCCATGGTATTTTTGAGAAGTGAATTACAAGATGCCTATAAGAAATTCACAAATGAATGACACCTTTTTATTGCGGGGATAGCAGACTTCCAAGAAGACACTCTTATGGTGCTAGCGACCTGCAAAGATTTGGAAAGATGGTATGAGAATTCCCACCAAGAAGTGGAAATAATTGATTACATCAGCACAATTCAAAAGGGTCGAGACGCCGAAGAACATGATATTCGGGTGTTGAGGGACAAAGGCTTAGATTGGATAAGGAAAGCGACCGAATACTGGGTGAAAATGGCCCAACAAACTCAGTGGGAGATTCAAGAGAAATGGGTCAATTGCAAAAGAAGATGGGTCAATATTAATCGAGAGATGAAATACATCGGTCTCCCAAAATTCGGCTCACCCGAGGACTTTGTCGACTTGCATGACATAGTCAAACAACATGCAGAACAAGACTCAGCGTGGATTGCAGAGATAGAAAAGGTGGAGAACATGGTGCCAGGATAAGTACAATAGTTAATGGAGCACTCGATCAAGGCTCGAATAGTATTACAGTGGTTAAGTGTCAAAATAGTCAAGTATCAGGAACAAGCAGTAGAAGTAAAGAATATCCTTTTAGCCCCGATGGACCAACACAGATTCTCATATGCCAACACATGTGAGGAACCCTTTGTCAAATGGTCAGCATATGAGAAGAGTCATCCACTTCAGGGAAACCATTTGATGACTCTTAGAAGATAGAGAGATGGAAGCGCCATGTGGTGATGTTTTGTTTTACTTATCTTTCACTTTTAATAGTTATTTTTAGTTAATGATTTGTTATAAATAAGAGGATCGACCTTTTAGAAATGGTCGATGGTTTTTGAAAGACCCTCTTTTTTTGGAATTGTAAAGAACTATTTTGGAATGACCTTAATTGAGAAGTCATGTTTGGACTGGAGACAAACTTCTCTTTTTCATCAAAGGCATGTGTGATTGGATTTGAGGAGAAACTACTTCCGACTTTGTTTCATGAATGGATGTTGTAGCGAGTAAGAGTTTCTGAATCTATTGATAAGTTAGTTTATTCAATATTTTTATAATTCTTATCTCTAATGGTGGAAAGAAAATCATGGTGTTAATGTGTGATTAGTGATTAGAGCTAAGGAAACTAATTTTCTTGCCATCATTTTATTGCATGTATGTTTTCTTTCGATAATTGTATCTCAGTCAATAATTAAATACCATCAAGTTGATGTATTAGTACTAGGATTGTCACATGTGTAAAAATCTTTGTCTACATGCTTGAGCATGAGGGTTATCCCTAGATCAACCTTCTTCAGTAGTTAAGATTCCCCTTTTTACCAACTGGTTTATACCAATGCACATATTTTTACCAACCCCACCCAGTAGAAGAAAATAAAAAAAGAGAACATTTAAAACAAATAAGGAACTTTCATAACAAGACGTCCTGTCAATCACTACTTAAAGCCCATCGATTATTTGGCCATATCGACAGATCTGGAGAACCATTCCATTATCAAACGCTGCAGAATCTAATTTGGCCTTGGTGGCGGGTTTGGTTCCTACTATTGAGTTAAAGGGATTTAGGATGCCTCAAAAGAGCCTCATTGTACTCATCTTCTTACGAATGAGTGCAACTGTCACAATGTCTCTTCTCAGATATAAGCCGCCACCATTCTAGCAAGCTTGTTTCTGTCTGCATTTTACAATTTCAGCATATTTCTTTATTGAATAGAAGCCAAGTTTGATTGTATCTCTATTATTGTTCATTGTATCTCTGTGTTAATAATATAGATTTGTATTCATTTTGTTCTGCTCATAAAATCCGAATCAACTGTTAAGAATGGTTACACGGCTCTAGCAACTCCACCTGTAGATACAACTAGAAAGAAGCTCAGTGATAATAAAACTCTAAGTCCATTGATGCAACTATGAAAGGTCTGGTAGATCTAGTATTTTTCAAATTAATTCATTTTCATTCAACAAAAGAGATGTGGGACAAGTTACATAAAATATATGAAGGGAATGACAAGGTCAAGAAGGAAAAATTACAAACCCACAGAGGACAATTTTAGACCCTTAAGATGAATGAAGAAGAGAGAATTGCAGACTATTTTATTAGTGTGGATGATATTTTCAACACTATCAGAGGATTGATTAAATAAATTGAAGAAACCATCATTGTGCAAAAGTTCTTAGATCACTTCCCCCAATATTTAATCCCAATATATCTTCCATTGAAGAAATAAAGGACCTAGACAAGATGAAAATGGATGAGTTGCATGGAATCTTCACTGCATATGAAATGATGATAGAACATGATAAGACAAAAAAGCTATCAAGGAAGGAAGCAACCTTCAAGGAATCAATGAAGATAAAGACAGAAAGATATCAGAAATCTCAAGAGAGGGAAAGGAAAATACAAAGGTAAGAGTCCCTTCAAATGCTTTAATTGTGGAGAAGTAGGAAACTTTGGTACTAAATGTCGTTATACAAAGAATATAAATCACAATGAAGAAGAAGATTCTAGTTTCAAAAGTGATGTAGGAGAATCTCCATCAAATCAAAAGAGGCCGAGAGTAGACACAGAATTCGACACCTCAACGTGCCAAAATTTAAAATCGACATTAAATAGAGGCAGGAGCATGTTGTTGAGATATTTTGGAAATATTGTATTTAAAGACCTTGCTTGTAAAGTCAGGTCACCGCCTGAAAATGGTAGAATGTTGTAAATTATTACACGACTGTAAGGTGTTACTGATATAGAGTGCCAGCTCTTATCTGCTAATAACACACATTTATTGTATTAGGACTAAGAAGGTAACTGCTAAAACAACGATGGGATAGAATCAGATAGGACGGAGAAGAGCTCGAGAAGCCACTCCTTAGATAGGTTTATGCATTTGTATTGAATGGTATTGTAGAAGTAAGGAGTAAGAAGTGTTAGATGTAGAAGTTAGACACAGGGAGTCAAAAGACAATGAATAACTTTGTAACCTATGTAAATACTTCATGAATGAATAAAACATACATAGATTGATCCAAATGCTCTGACGATGTTCATTTCGGTGTGTATTTGAACGAATGATATGTTCTCTATGTGTTTATTTCATTATGCTTATGTATGTTGTTCATAGTTGAGTATATGAACCTGTGAAGTATTAGATAAGTTTCAATTATTTCTCTTCTAAGAGTTCAAATGCAAAGAGTGCATATTGTCCTCAAGGTGTGCATCGAAAAAGTCTATATTTGACTTAGAGAATCTTCAAAGGGATAACGTGAAACTTAGACCAAATGTTGCAAAGAGTGCACAGGGTCAATATTCGACTAACTGTCAAGAGATCAGGATTGTAAAGCGCATGGAGTGCGTAGTAAGATTTATTTTGAAGAAATTTCTAATTCTGAACTTTGTCAAAGATTCTAGGATCGCAAGGAGTGCGTCGGAGGCCAAAATCCTCAGAGGAATCAAGATCAAGAGAGATAGCAATACAGATTTAGCAGAAAGGGATAAATCTGTTGAAGTTCATGAATTGATGGTTGATATCTCTTCAGAGGAATTTGGGGTCACTGACAACTGTTAGATCTGGGAGAGTTGCATGGAGGTTAGCCTTGGAGTCCTCAGGCACTCCAAGTATTCATAGGTTTGAAAGTGTTTTGAGAGTGGGATTTTCGAAGTCCCGAAGATGCAAAGTGAATCCTATTCATCGATATCGAGGAGGATACGTGGAAACAGATCTGAGAGTTCATGAGGAAGAGCTTCAGAGGATTTGCATGGAGAAAGGAGAAAACTTCACGAAGTTGCAAAGGATGAAGTAGATATGGACCATTGGATCCAAAGGAACAGGTGGCGGAGATCCACATGCTTCATTGGAAAATCACTTCGGAGAAAAAGAGGGGAGGTGAAGAAAAAATCGCCGAAGTGTGAAGTAGCGAAGTCTACAGGGACCGTCGAACTGAGGAGGACACGCGTCAATAGATCGAGGATTTCAGATAAAAGAGAAAGGATAAGGTGGATTCGTTGACTAGAAGTCGTCCAAAGCACCAAAAAGGTAAGAAGCTAAATCCTAGTCGTCCATTGCGTAGACACGTGGTGCCATCTCTGTCACTTCAGTGATAGAGCACTTTGGGGGAAAAAGAGGGGTGAAGTCTCGAAGGTCAAATGTCCCAAAGTGTCGAAGTCCATTGGAACCATCCATTGGAAAAGGATGTGTGGTGCTTGATCTGCAACTTCATGTGGAAAGTACTTCGGGGCGAGAAAGGATTTCAAGCATTTGAAACTCCCGAACACTGAAGATTCGAAGTAGATCGTAGTCATTGTTTGTTGGACGAGCATGGGCCATAGATCTGGTCTGATGTTTTTCACTAGTTAGGAGTTCGGTATATTTGGAGTCAGGTGTGTCGAAAACACCCGAAGCCTAAAGTCCCGAAGAGCGTGAGGAACGAATATTTAAGCCCACATATTTTTACCAGGTTCACGTGGAGGAATTTGCGCGTACTCAAAAAATCTTGAAAATAGTATTTTGCACCTGAGAATTAGGACTTTGACCTATGGAGAGGATAGAAGAGGTTCAAAATGAACCTATGAGTTGATTCATGTATTGAAGTCGATCAATCCTAGACCGGGAGGTCATGCAGCCCTAGGGGATAGTAGGGGGTCTTCACCAGGTGGCATCAGAGCCTCATTTTTCTTGCAGACAACAGGAAAAGGTGAAAGATTTTTTTTTGATAGAATCAAGTTGGAGAAAAGAAATCAAAGAAGTGGAATCATTCCACCCAGAAGGCGCAAGGATAGACCTGTAGAGAATCCAGAAATGGAAGAAGAAATGAGGCGAATTCGAATGAGATTGGACGTCGTGGAAACGACATAGAGGAGAGAACCAGATTTTGGTGACGTCAGTGAAGATGAAATTGAATAGGTAGAAGAAGGAGTTATAGAAAGATAACTTGTGGAAGAATGACTGCTAAGAGTTTGTTCAATAATAGGAGCTAGAGAAAAGGTAGAGGTCCCGATGTATGAAGGCAATTTGGAAGTTGAAGAATTGTTAGATTGGGTATGTGTTATGGATACATACTTTGATTATGAAGAAATTGATGAAGAAAAGGAAGTGAAGCATGCAATAACCAGGTTGAAAGGTCATGCAAAGTTATGGTGGGATGACCTACAAGATTATTGCAGATGCAAAGGCAAGCGAAAAATAAAAAGTTGGGACAGAATGGTAGCTAAGTTGAAAGCAAAATTTATTCCTAAAGACTATTAGATAAATCTATTCAGAAAGTTACAGAACCTGAGACATAAACGTTTATCAGTGAAATAATACATTGAAGAATTCTATAGACTGAATATCAGGGATGGACAGAAGGGAAATGACAATGAGAAAACAACTAGGTATATAAATGGGTTGAGATACGAGATACAAGAGGAGATCAACATGATATTTGTTGGCACAATCGAGGATGCTTATAAAGTATCCTTGAAATATGAAGAGAAGTTGGCCATAAAACAAAGCCAGCGAAACATGGGAGGAATTCCAAGTAGAGGCAAGGGAACTATTCGAGAGAATTTCCAGAAACCAAAGCAAGAGAATGGAAAGTATCATAATCACCCTGAAAAAGGGGGAATTTCTAAGGAAGGACATCACAGAGGAAGAAACGCTTTTCCTCGAGGAAGAGGAAGAGGCAGAGGAGGTGAATTCAGATGTTATGCATGTGGAAAGACAAGACACATGTTTTGGGAATGTCCCAAGAAGAAGAAAGGTGCTGGAGGAGGAGAAGCACACATTTCTGAAGCTCAGAAGAATGTAGAAGTAGAAGTAGTAGAAAGAGGAAGAACCCTTATGATGAGGAAAGTTCTTCTAAATCCAAAGAAGGAGGCAGAAGAACCAGTTTAGAGAACGAATTTTCTTAGGACTACTTGCAAAACAAAGGACAAAGTTTGCAAGATGATTATAGAGAGTGGGAGCATTGATAATCTAGTATCCACAGAAATGGTGGAGAAACTGGAGTTGGAGACAACTGCACACCCAAACCTGTAAAAGGTATCATGGTTGCAGAAAGGACATCAAGTAATGGTAAGTTAACAATGCAAAGTTGAATTTAAAATAGGAGGTTATAAAGATGAGATTTGGTGTGATGTAATTCCTATGGATGCTTGTCATATCTTGCTGGAGAGACCATGGAAATTTGATAGAAATGTCATTCATGATGGGAGGAAAAATACTTACACCCTAGAGAAGAATGGTAGAACACACATGTTGTTTCCAATAGAAGACAAGGAACCAAATAAGGAGGCTAGTTTAAGTATACTTCTCATGAGTGGGAAGGAACTCTTGAATGAGGTCAAGAAGGAACAAGATATGTAGTTTGTTGTAGTGAGGAAGCCAAGGGTCATCCTTACCAATAATTCTATGGATGATTTACCTGAAGAAATCCAGGAACTGTTAGACAATTTTTCTGACATAGTATTGGATGCTTTACCTCACTCATTTCCACCCATTAGGAGTATCAGACATCACATTGACCTTATTCCAGGAGCCAGTTTTCCAAACAAAGAATCATATAGGTTGCCACCTCAAGAGAATGAAGAGGTAAAGAATCAAGTCCAGAAGTTTTTGGATAAAGGTTTAGTCAGGGAAAGTCTAATCCCATGCACAATACCAACTGTGTTGAGTCCAAAGAAGGATGGAGGATGGAGAATGTGTACATATTCTAGATCCATCAACAAGATCACCATCAGGTATAGATTCCCTTTGCCAAGAATGGATGATTTGATGGATTTCTTGAGTGGAGAAATCTATTTTTCAAAAATAGATTTGAAGAGTGGATATCATCATATAAGAATGAGAGAGGGAGATGAATGGAAGACAACATTCAAGACAAATGAAGGTTTGTTTGAATGTCTAGTCATGCCATTTGTGTTGACAAATGCCCCAAACACATTTATGAGGTTGATGAATGAAGTGTTGAAATACTTCATAGGTAAATTTGTGATTGTATATCTGGATGATATACTAATATTCAGTAAAAGAGAGGAAGAACATTTAAAACACTTGACATTAGTGATGATGAGATTGCAACAAGAAAAGTTATTGATAAACTTAAATAAAATCTCTTTTATGAAGACAAAATTCATATACTTGGGTTTTGTGATATCTTTAAATGAATTGAAGATGGATCCAGAGAAGGTGAAAGCAATCAGGGATTGGCCATCTCCTAGAAGCATATTTGAGGTGAGAAGCTTTCATGGGTTAGCAAGTTTTTATAGGAAATTTATTAGAAATTGCAGTGGTATATGTACACCCATACATGATACCGTGAAAAAGAAACACAAGTCTTTTAATTGGACAAAGGAGGCTGAGAAAAGCTTTAGAGTGTTGAAGGAGAAGATCACGACACAACCAATTCTAGTCTTACTAGATTTTGGGAAAACATTTCAAGTAAGGTATGATGCAAGTGGAGTAGATATTGGAGCAATATTGAGTCAAGATAATAATCCAGTTGCTTATTTCATTGAGAAATTGAATGACACCAAGAAAAATTATTCCACATATGACAAAGAGTTTTATGCAGTGATTCAAGCTTTGAAGAAGTGGAGGCACTATCTAATTCCAAAAGAGTTTGTCTTGTATAGTGATAATCAAGATTTACAATTTATTACTAGGTAAGAAAACTTGAATCAGAGGCATGCTAAGTGGGTAGAATTCATGCATAATTTTAATTTTGTCATTAAACATATTTCTGGAAGTGCTAACAAAGTCGCATATGCTTTGAGCAGGAGGAGTTTGATTATACAGGAATTCCAAGTGAAGACCTTAGGGTTTGAACACCTTAAGGAAATGTACCAAGAAGATCCATATTTTAAGGAGGCTTATGAGGCATGTGAGAACCCTTTTTTGGGGGAAAAAATCCCATGGGAAAAATATTTAATCCAAGATGGATTATTGTTCAAGGGAAGCCAATTGTGCATACCAAGATGCTCTATGAGAGACAACCTGCTGAAAGAGAAACACAATGGAGGTTTGGTTGGAATTTTTGGTCATGATAAAACCTATGTACAACTAAGTTCTTCATAGTATTGGCCAAGTATGAGGTCCAAAGTAAACACATTTGTGAACAAATGCAAAATTTTCCAGTATGCGAAAGGGAGACAACAGAATAATGGTTTGTATGAACCATTTCCTATTCTAGAAAGGCCTTGGGATGGAATTAGTATGGATTTTGTATTGGGATTACCTAGAACCCAAAAGGGAAGTGATTCCATATTTGTTGTGGTATACATATTTTCCAAGATGGCACATTTCATACCATGTCAGAAAACAAGTGATGCTACACACATAGCCAATTTTTTTTCCAGGGAAGTTGTGAGATTACATGGGTTTCCCAAAAGCATAGTCTCAGACAGAGACACAAATTTTGTAGGAAACTTTTGGAGAACTCAATGGAAGAGGCTGGGGACAAAATTGTCCTTCAGTTCAACATATCACCCTCAAACAAATGGGAAGACTCAAGTGGTAAACATAAGTCTAGGAAATTTATTAAGAAGTTTAGTCACTGAGCAGGGTCGTCAGTGGGATCAAATTCTGGCATAGGCAGAATTTGCATTTAACAATTCGGTAAATAGGATCACTGGGAAAATTCCATTTGAGATAGTGTATGGAATACAACCGAGAGGGATTATAGAATTGAGAGATTTGAAGCAAGATGATTTCAGAAGTGTTGGAGCAGAATGTTTTTCTACAGAGATGCAAAAAATTCATGATCGAGTCAGAGAGAAGCTACATGACAACAACCAAAAGTACAAGAACAAAGTGGATTAGAAAAGAAGAGAAGTTAAATTTAAATTTGGAGATGAAGTTTTAGCACATTTGAGGAAGGAAAGGTTTCCAAGGGGAACATATAACAAGTTGAATATGAAGAAGAAAGGACCATGCAGGATCCTCAGGAAATTTGCATCCAATGCTTATGAGATTGAGTTTCCAGACAATGTTGGAATATCACTGATATTCAATGTTGCAGACCTGTATCCTTACAAGAGAGATGATGCAGGAGAACTAGATGACTAGAAGGAGATTCAGTGGGAAAAACAGATGCCTACACCATAAAAACCTCATATGGAGAAACTCTTAGATTAGAGAGTTGGAAAGAAGACCAGGAGGAAGATGTATCCTGAATATTTGGTGAAGTGGAAAGATCACCCATTGGAATATTCGAGTTGGGTCACTAAACCTGACATTTTGAAACATGGAAAAACAGTGCAGGAGCTCATGGACATGAGTCCATGAATATTTTAGCTAGAGGAGTATGATGCAGAAGCATCGCCATCAAAGAAAAATAGGTCGAGAGTGGAGGTAGAATTCAACACCTCAATGCACCAAAATTTCAAATCGGCATTAAACAGAGGCAGGAGCGTGTTCTTGAGATATTTTGGAAATATTGTAAAGTCGGTTCACCGCATGAGAATGGCATAATGTTTTAAATTCTTACATGACTGTAAGGTGTTACAAATATAGAGGGTCAACTATTATTTGCTAATAACTCACATTTATTGTAATAGGACTCATTAGGTAACCGCTAAAACAACGATGGGATAGAATTCAGATAGGACGAAGAAGAGCTCGAGAAGCCACTCCTTAGGTAGGTTTTTGTATTGGTATTGAATGGTATTGTAGAAGTGAGGACTAAGAATTGTTAGATGTATAAGTTAGATATAGAGAGTCAGAAGACAATGAAGAACTATGTAAAATATGTAAATACTTCATGAATGAATAGAACATACAAAGATTGATCCAAATACTCGGACAATATTCATTTCGGTTTGTATTTGAACGAATGATATGTTCTTTGTGTGTTTATTTCACTATGATTATGTATGTTGTTCATAGTTGAGTATATGAACCTGTGAAGTATTAAACAAGTTTCAATTGTTTCTCTTCTGAGAGTTCGGATGTAAAGAGTGCATATTGTCTGCAAGGTGTGCATCGACATAGTCTAGATTTGACTCAGAGAAGCTCCAGAGGGATAACGAGAAACTTAGACCGAATGTTGCAAAGAGTGCACAGGTTCAAGATTAGACTAAGTGTAGAGAGATCAGGACTATGAAGCGCAAGGAGTGTATAGTAATATTTCTTTTGAAGAAATCTCTAAGTCCGAACTTTGTCAAATATTCCAGGATCGCAAGGAGTGCGTCGTGTTGGTTGTAGAGCCTAATTATATTCCTAATTCAAAGGTCTTTTGTTTTCAGCAGTGTTTATACCCCATGAACTATTTACACCTCAGAAGTATGTACACTCTTCCACGTGGGAGAGTGTAGAGGGGGGTTACCCCCTCTGTGGAGTCCGGGGGCAAGCAGGTCCCTGAAGGAAAAATTGCCTTGTAAATGTATATTGTAATTTCATTGTAAATATGGACCGTTCATTATAAGGTCGCAGATCTAACGGTAGAAATTATGTTAGGGTTTTTTTTCCCTAGAAGGAAACCCTCTGTTATGAGGGAAATATATTGTGCCTATGCATTGTGGAAAATATTGTATTCTGAGATAGGAGACTGTGAGAGAAAGAAGAGGAAGTTACAGCGGGTTTGTTGTAGGTTGTATCCCTTCATTTGCTGGATAATAATAAAGGAAGGACCTGGAAATTTCTCTGGTGGACATAGCCCACACTGGGTGAACCATGTATATTTGTGTCTCTATTGTATTATGTATATTTTTCATTTTATTTCCACATTTATTTTATTTTATTGCTCCATCGTCCTGTTTTTCTAACACGTTGGAGGCTGAAATCCTCAGAGGAAGAAAACTCAAGAGATATAGCGATAAATATTTAGCATAAAGGGAGAAATATGTTGAAGGTCGTGAATTGACAGTTGAGATCCCTTCGGAGGAAGTCGGGGTCACTGACAACCGTTAGATCTGGGAGAGTTGCACGAAGGTTATCCTTGGATTCCTTCGGCACTCCAATTATTCAAAGGTTTGAAAGTGTTTTGAGAGAGGGATTGTCGAATTCCTAAAGCTGCGAAGTGAATCCTAGTCGTCGACATCGAGGAGGATACATGGCATTAGGTCTGAGAGTTTGCGGGGAAGAGATTCAGAGGATTTGCATGGAGAAAGGAGAAAACTTCACAATGTTTCAAAGGACGATGTAGATCTGGACCATTGGATCCAGAGGAACACGTGGTGTAGATCCGCATGCTTCATTGGAAAATAACTTCGTAGAAAAAAAGGTGAGGTGAAGCCAATATCGCTGAAGTGCGAAGTAGCGAAGTCTACAGGGGCTGTCGACTAGAGGAGGACACGCGTCAACAGATCGAAGAATTCAAAGAAAAGAGAAAGTAGAAGGCAAAGCCATTGACCAAAAGTCATCCGAAGCGCAAAAAATGTAAGAAGCTAAATCCTAGATGTCCATTACGTAGACACATGGTGCCATCTCTGTCACTTCGACGATAGAGCACTTTGGGGGAAAATGAGGGGTGAAGTCCTGAAGTGTCAAAGTCCACCGAAACCATCCATTGGAAAAGGATGTGTGGCGCTTGATTTGTAGCTTCATGTGGAAAGTACTTTGGGGGGAGAAAAGATTTGGAGCGTTCAAAACTCTCGAACAACGAAGCTCTGAAGTAAATCATAGTTGTTGGTTGTTGGAGGAGCATGGGCCGTATATCTAGTCTGAGTGGTTTTTCCAGTTCGGGGTTCAATATATTTGGAGTTAGGTGTGTCGAGAACACCCGAAGTCTGAAGTCCCGAAGTATGCGGGGAACAAAGATTTAAGCCCATGTTTTTTTACCACAGTCATGTGGAGGACTCTACGGGTACTCAGAAACTCCCAAGAAGGGAATTTCGCACCCAAAAATTAGGAATTTGACCTATGGAGAAGATAGAAGAGGTTCAACACGAACCTGTGAGTTGATTCAACTCCTGAAGTCGATTGATCCTAGACCAGGAGGTCGCGCAACCCTAGGGGAGAGTAGGGAGTATGCATAAAAAAGATAAAAGAAGGGTAAGAATGAAAAGAGAAGAAATTTATACATACAAAAGAAGAATCTATATACCAATGAAGACAACAACTCTTTTGATGATAGTGACAAAGAAACATAAGAGATTCTCTTCATGGGTCTAGAAATATAGAATGATGTTTTACAAAATGGAAATGCAGACTCAACAGAAGAATACAATCCTGAGATTGATGCATAAGTAGATCTTGAAGGAGAGATTATACGTGCTCTGAATGAAATAAAGAGACCGACGAACAAGAAATGGATACAAAATGAGTAGCTCAAGAAGTGAAGAAAATAAATACTCGGTATAAAAGAAAGTTCTATTGAAACTGAAAAATCATCATCTTAAAAACTCAAGCAGATAATGGAAAGAGAGTTGAGGAAGTCTTAAGATCCCATCTAAAAGAAAAAGAAGATATATGCAATAGTCTAGAATCTGAAATAGTTTGTCTAAGAAGGAGTTGGAAAGATCACATACCAACATGAAATTTGAAAAGAGCTCTACAACCTTGAATGAAACCCTAAATTATCAAATATCACCATTTGAAAAGACTGGTCTTGGTTACAGTGAAAAGAACGAAGATGCTAACGAAGAATCCTCAACCTCTTGAAAACATTCAAAGAAGAAAGGACCAAGAGTTATGTTGATATACTCAAAAACTCTATCAAGATTGAAGATAATAGGAAGGAATAATAATATGTTCCATAGAAGACAAATCTTCCTCACAAGGACTGAATTAGGAAGACTCTCCCATTAATATCGAATCACACAATCATGTATCAAAATTATTTCTTTGGCTATTTTTATTATTGCAATGGTTTTGGTCATAAAGAAATAGATTGTAGAACAAATATAAGAAGTGGTTACATGAGGGACAACAACGAAGACACCCATTGATTCTCAAGGAGAAATTACAACTCTTTTTACCCTCTGTTAAACTATAACATTATATGTTATAACTGCAATAATTATGGGCATATAGAAAAATTATGCAAAAGTGATGTAACGTCCCCCATCCCAATCGAGGGACATTACAACGTAGAATAACTCATAAATTAAAACTTTCATCTAATAAATCGATTTCCTATAGATTTCATATATGAATCAAAACCATAAATAACTATTGTCTATTACCATTTATTTAATGCATTTACAACAATCTAAAATAGACATGAAATGAAAATAAAAACTCATTTCAACAACATATAAATCATTCTCAGTTATAGAGTTAATGAAAAACAAATAAAATCATAATACAACACAACAACAAGATAAAACACTTATCTTTAAAATAGACATGCAACCAGCTGCTTGGAAGAGACGTTCCACCCAGGCATAGATTCACTATTCCAAATATCAACATCCATTCACCCTCGAGCTGAGGCTAGTAATCCACAAAAGACGGTGGTCTACCACTTTTCACTCAAAACTCATAAAAATCACAACCCACTGGTATCTTCCTACAACTATCTCGATTTTCCACCTGCTCTCTTCCTCTTGACCTATCCAACCCAAGGAATGTACCCCTTCGTTGATCTTAATCCGTCGAGCATCCCATTCATTTCTTGAGGTCTCTCTAGCACATTTGTCTAGCAATCTCTCATATGGGAAGTCAAGGGAATTCACTACTAGGAAAAACTACCGGCAATAACAACAAACACTTGTTGTTTTAGCGCAACTCACTCAGGAGTTCACTCTTCCAGCCTGACAACCTTGTTCTTCAATATTCAGCTCCAAAACACTCTAGATATCCTCTGTCATGCTCTATAATTTACCCTCAATGGTTGCACGAGATCCAAGATCTCTTTCTTTCTCTCTACTTACTCCTCATGCACAAAACTCAATGTGTCAAAATTGTTGTAGCTACCCATACAAATTTACTCTCCTTTGGCTTACTTGGTTGAATCACACTCTTCCTCGGCTGGTTGAATAACTTTGGGATGTGACCAATAACACCCACCCTCTTACATGTATTCAATGATTGACTTTGGGAACACTCAATCAGAAATTAGAAGGTTTATATACCAATAGAAAATTTAGGAAAATGGGTTGAATTAATATACATGGGTAATTCCCCATTGGGTCTATCTTGGCCATTATCCTAAGCACTGCCCCTTCTTGTGGATTAAGTAATACCCCATATTTTTCCATGTCCCCTTAGTAGTTGGCATCACATTTTATTATTAAAACATAAAAATTCAACTTGCCTATTACATCACTTTGGTCATAGCCACACATTATATTTACACAAATATTAATTAAACTGGAGATTATAGTGGGGATGTTACATTCCCCCTCCCCTACAATTGTGCATTGTCCTCGGTGCACACTATGTTGATATGCATACATACACTAATTTACATAAAAATTCTTTCAGAAAATAAAATTATGCACTTTCGCAACTCTAGCAGTAGTTCCAACCATTATCTCATGTTCCTCTCAATTCATTGACCCAAGGAATGCACCATTTGTTTATCAGGGCTAACCCAAGGGATGTACCATTTTCTTATCAGTATTAACCCAAGGAATGAGTCATTATTTTATTAGATTCCTCAACGCAGTTGGATAGGACTTTGAGGTGTGGTTTTGTAACTCTAGCTTCTCAAAATGACGTCTTGCATTTTGTTTTCTTCAAAATTATAAAAAATTTGTGGGTATTCTTCCCTCATGTTTTCTTCATGCTCCCATGTAGCATCTTCAGGATCGTAGCGGGTCCATTAAAGCTTTACCAACCCTATGGCCTTGTTCCTAAGCAATTTGAATTTTCGTTCCAGGATACATATTGGTTCCACCTGGAAATCCCCATCGTGATCCACCTGGATCACGTTCCAATCAATTATGTGATTAGGGTCAGACACATATTTATTTAATAATGACAGATGAAATACATTATGCAATATCATGGATGTAAAAAATGCTAGCATGTATGCAACTGGCCCTATCTTTTCTAATTTTTCAAAAGGTCCACAATACCTCACTGCCAAGTTTGGGAAACTCCCTAATCATAGAAAACGTATATTGACACATGTTCTCCCACTTTGAAATCTATAAACACTCTGTTCTTTTCTACACAAATTTTTTTGCCATCATGGGTAGCCTTTAAATTCTAATTTATGGTTTCCATTTCCTTTAACAGATTTGGCTTGACAACTTCTATGTATGTTGAATTATCCCAATTCACTGGTGTGTTACACTTTATACCATACAAGACTTCAAATGGACTCATTTTCAATGAGGCCTGGTGTTAGCACAAGAATTTGCAGCTAGAAGAGGCCTGCCTCTCCATAAGGCATCTTAAAAAACCTTTATAGGAAGAACAAAGAAGCTACACTTCTCCTCATCTCCTTCAACAACCAACATCAAGGTCATAAATCCTTTCACAAGATCATCAACTCTTAAATAGGCTATTGAAGAACAATCCCTACCAAAATTCTCTATCCTACAGAAGAAGAAAGATAAGGGCCAAGGCATTGGAAAGTTTGTGTCCCTTTTTTCAAAGATAAACAATTGATGAAACACTACCTCTGCCACCTATACAGGCTTATAAGTGCTTACTGTTCAGAGTTTTGGGTTTTTTACAAAGAATTAATCCCTTCGGCAGTAATAAGTGCAAACATTCCGTAGCGCTATGGCGCTACAAAATAGTCTACTTTTGATGTTCCACCGATTTGATACCTACAATGTTGTTGAATCACCTAAAGCTAATGGTGTTGCTACTACTCGAGGTTGATACCCATTCTTCACATGTCCAAGTGAAGGTGCTACATATTTTTATGGAGCTACCTAAATTTTGACAGAATAAACAGCCGAGCGCTACCTAAATTTGCTATCGAAATTTTGGCAGAAATCGAATTGTGCAGAGTTTTACAAGGACACTTCTACCAGTTTTGAGTGACTAACTTAAAACTTTGATTTTGAACAATTGAGAAGGTATTTTTGAAAACTGGAGGCGATTTGTCTTCATCACATACCAAATAACAAAAACCTCTCTTAGCTTTTCAAAATGTGTTATGGTTAGAGAGATATTTGACATAGAAGTGGTGCTACAAAATGTGTTGCTGAAACTCTGTTTTAAGACTATTGAACTGGAATTTTTGACCAGTTGACTTCCAGAAGGATTTACGGGTGCACTAAGATGAATTTTCAAAATATGAATGAGGTTATTGTCAAGAACGGGCCCATGAACATTAACCTCTTTCATTTTTCACACAGGCATCACGTATTGGGAGATTCGAGAGAATCTTCGAGCCCTATGTTTTTCAGTTTTCGTGATTTCCTATTTGAGACATGTTCTTTTGACGCCTGTTGTGGCCAGCTGGAGATGAATTTAAATAAACTGAGAGAGGTTGTTATTCATAATGGGTTTATATACAAAAATGGTTCTCATATTTTACACAACTATTATGGTTTGAGAATTAAAAGTGGCTTTTGGAAGCCTAGTTTTCAGAATTTCGCCTCCTGAAAAGCAGGAAATTAGTTAAAACATATCATGTTATGGTTGTAGTTGTTTCTATTTTGGGAAAGGGTTTGGAGTTTGAATATGTGAGATGGAAAGGAACTATATGGCTATATATTCATTGTACAAGAGGGTAGGAGGGTTGGATTCATGAGCCAAGAGAGGCTTGAGAGAGTAGGAGCAGTTTTAGTTGCTTATTTGTAAGCCTGAGGGCCTGCTTGTTATGAGATTTTATGCCATTAAAGATTCATGAGAGTTGTTATCAGATTGTCTTATTTTTTTTCACACTTCTTTGTTATCTTCTTTCTTGAGAATATTACAGGTTTTGAGGATCATAACTACTATTGATTGATGGATTCATGAACAACAAAGGATATGTTGTAGCTTTCCCATTAAATCAATGTTCATTGTTTAAGAAAATATTTATCTATTGTAGAAAGGATCTCTGTTAAATGGGTGTTCTTCCTTTTTTCATATTCACCATGCTTCTACTCATCATTATATATCTCTTTGTCTAATATACAGTTTGATTTCCTTTGATCCGTAAGATGTTATGATTTCATGCCCAATGGAATGCCTCTGCAGACTTTTTGCTACCCTCTCCCTTTATTTCTCATCTTGTTGATCCACCTATTGAAACCATTTTAATCCATTTACATTTCTATGTTACCAAGCTTACTCTCATTTGCAGTCTGGGAGTGACTCTTGGAATGATAACACTTGGTACCCATTATTGTAGGTAAATTCAACCAAATGGATATAATCCTCCCACTTTAATGGTTGATCTATCACATACATTCTAAGAATGTCCTCAATTATCATGTTATCCCTCTCTGTTTTTCCATATGACTCTAGATGATACGTTGTGCTAAGATTTAGATTTGTCCCAAATCCCTTGAAAAAAAACTTACAAAAATTTGAAGTAAAATTTTTATCTCTATCTAAAACTATTGCCTTAGGCACCCCATGTAGCCTGGCAACTTCTTTCATATATATTTCTGCAATATTTTCTCCCTTGTGTGTTATCTTTACTAGAATAAAATGCATTTTCTTAGTTATTTTATCCACCACTGCCATGATGGAATCATGTTGCTTCATTGTCTGGGAAGCTTTGTAATAAAATAAATCGTGACAACTTCCCACTTCCTTTCTAGAATGGGAAATGGCTATAGCAATATTGTTGTATGTTTATACTTTGTTTTCACCTTATGGCACTCTAGACATCCGGATATGTAATTAGCCACTTATTTGTTTATTCTCGTCCAAAAGTATTGGCTTCTCACAATTGTAATTGTCTTCTGATATCTCGGGTGCCCAACATATGGAAAATTATGCATTTCCTTCAACACTACATTTTTCAGCTCACTGAAATTCAACACATACACTTTTCCTTTGTACATGAAAATTGCATATTCTTTTAGCTCATAAGAATTAAATTTCTGCTGAAAATTTCCTTGTTGTAATGC
Organism: Picea sitchensis; assembly: GCA_010110895.2. Taxonomy (NCBI): domain Eukaryota; kingdom Viridiplantae; phylum Streptophyta; class Pinopsida; order Pinales; family Pinaceae; genus Picea; species Picea sitchensis. The sequence continues at coordinate 67,526 of SNQJ01S0029989.1, forward strand.
TTCTTTTGTTTTTAGATAATGCTGATCTGAATTTGTTGCTGCAAAAATATTATCTTTCAAATCATTCATGTACATGATGATGGCTGCAACATGCACTTCATGAGCTCTCATGTTGAGTGCATCAACCACTTGATTTTCCTTGTCTTTTATATGCTTAATTTCAAAGTCATATTCGCTAAGAAATTAAAGCCATCTAGTTTGTCTGGCATTTAGTGTTGGTTGTCCAAACAATTTTTTCATACCACAGTGGTATGTCCTTAGCTCAATTTTTTTTCCCATAAGGTAGTGCCTCCACATTTTTAATGCATGTACAATTGATGATAATTCCAAGTCATGTGTAGCATAATTTCTCTCATGCTCTTTTAATTTCCTAGACTTGTAGCATACCACATTATCTTTCTGACTAAAGACTCCACAGATCCATTCCTTGGCATGAATCAGTGTACAAAAAAAAATATTCATCTCTATCTACAATCTTCAATAATGGTGCACTTGTCAATATTTCCTTCAATTGTTGAAATCTCTCTTCACACTTGGAAGTCCATTCAAACTTCACTCCCTTCTTTTTCAAAGAAGTTATTGGGATTGGAATGTTTGAGAATCCTTTTATGAATATTCGGTAATAACCGAAAAAACCCATGAATGATATAAACTCTATCACATTTCTTGGTGTTGGATATCCTCTAATGGCCTTTATCTTCTCAGGATCCACCGCTATCCCTTCTGCTGAAATCATATGCCCCAAGTAGTGAATCTTCTTTTGATAAAAGATGCACTTACTTAGCTTAGCCTACAATTTATTGTCTCTTAAAACTTGCAACACCATAATTAAATGTTTTTCATGTTATTCTTCTCACTTAGATTAGATGAGTATATCATCCAGGAACACAATTATAAACGTATCTAGGTACTCCCTGAACACTCCATTCATTACACACATAAAAACTGTTGGGGCATTTGATAGTCCAAATGGAACTACCGTGAATTCATAATGCCCGTATCTTGTCCTAAATGGTTTCTTACTGATGTATTATTTCCTTATCCTCACTTGATGATAACCTGATCTCAAATCAATCTTGGAAAATATTCTTGCACCTTTCAGCTAATCAAACAAATCATCAATTCTTGGAAAAGGATACTTGTTCTTTATGGTGACCTTATTTAGTTATCACAAGTAAATTCATGATCTTAAGGTTCCATATTTCTTCTTCACAAAAAGAACTGAGGCTCCCCAAGGTGATATACTTGGGTGTATATATTCCTTCTTTAACAACTCTTCAAGTTGCATCTACAACTCTTTCAATTCTAGTGTGCCCATTATATAAGGTGTCTTGGACATTGGGAAATCTCTTGGAACTAAATCAATAGATAAATTAATGTCTCTCTTTGGTGGAAATTCTCGGATTTCCCTAAGAACATCTTCAAAATCCCTCAAGACCATATGGTCTTCAATGCTTATCAATTTGTCTTTGGTTGCCTCTTCCATATGGGCTGCAAAAATATGACATCCCTTCCTGAAACTCTTTTTCAACTGCATAACTGAAATCTCACTAACATATACAACTTTGGGAATGTCTTGAACCTTGCCTTGCTTCCCTTCTTCATTAAGACATGTGATTGTCTTCTTGTAACAATCTAGGACATCATGGTGTTTTTCCAACCAACCCATTCCAATTAGACAATCATATGAGTCAAATGGTATGATGTTTACATCTACCTTTTTCTTTAGTCTATTCATGTCTATAGGAAAATATTTAACCTCATTGAGTTTTCTCTTAGCCCCTGTGGCTAACTGAATTAACCAATATTTATTATGCTTACTCCTTTGCAAGTGAATTATTTCAACAATGTTAGCATTTATGTAACTATGGCTAGCTCCAAAATCAATTAAAATTGATATGGGATAATTATCAATATTACCTTCTATTAGTAAGTTGGTTGTCACTGATGTCAACCGTTGGGGAAGTTCGGAAGCCCCAAAGGTGTGGTCATGAAGCCTGGAGTTGTTTGAGGAAAAAGAGGATGAAGGACAATGAAAATGCATGTAAAACACACATATATGGATAGTCATTGTCATGCCATTTCCAACGGTAGGTGGTATGTCACATGGTTCCTCACGGTTAAGGAGATATGTCATCCTGAAGTTGGAAGCCCCGAAGAATGGTTAAGAAGCCCCTAAATGGTTGCAACAAGAAGTTGCAGGTCATTAATTGAGGGTAAAAAATTTATAACAAGAAAGTCTAGGTCAACCCTAAAAATAAGGAAAAATATTACTTGGAAAAAGTATAAATACACAACTATAAGCCTCTCATTTGTGCAAGCAAGTTTATTGAATATCCTCTAAGTGAGAAAGTGATCTATTGACGAATATTTTCGTAGGGAATTTGAGGAAGAGAAGGAGTGCAGAAGTCTCAGATTTATAGTTACCAAAGGGTTTCTGAAAACCCTAATTTAGCTGACCCCCCGTGAGTTAGGCTACAATTCTCATGTGAGGTACCCCCGCGTGTTGTACGACACTCGTCCCACAAGGCCCCACTAGATGACTAGACTCTGACCAATGAGGATGAGGAAAATTTGAAGAAGATACTTGTTCCAAGATGTTGAAAGTCTAATCAAGGTGTGATGATGTAGTCAGGTCTGTTATAGAGTTAAAGATATGTTTATATGCATGTTTTGAGGGTTATATATTCGTGATGTTATGATGCATGCTTGAGGCATGTCTTTGGTATATTGTTGAGATATTGGAACATGCTTGAGGAAAATATTTGGTGCATTGTTTGAGGGATATCTTTGGCACATGTATGAGGTACATTTCTTGGTGATGTTGATGCATGTTATAGGCACATATTTGTGATGTTGACATATGTATGAGGCACATCATTGATGTTATGGTACTTGTTTTTGGCAGATATTATGGTACATGGTTTATGACATGATTGAGACACATCATGAGTGACATGGTATATGGTTGAGGCATATCTTATGTTACATGGTTTATGACATGATTGAGGCATATCATCAGTGACATGGTATATGGTTGAGGCACATATTATGGTACATGGTTTATGGCATGGTTGAGACATATCATGAGTGACATGGTATATGGTTGAGGAACATCTTATGGTACATGGTTTATGGCATGATTGAGACATATCATGAGTGATATCGTATATTTTTGAGGCACATCTCATGGTACATGGTTTATGACATATTTTGGTACTTGGTTGATGCATGATATGGTACATGCTTGGTACATGCTTGATTCATGATATGGTATAGGTTTTGGTACATGGTTGATGCATGCTATGGTATAGGTTTTGGTACATGGTTGATGGATGTTATGGTATAGGTTTTGGTACATGGTTTATTGATATAGCACATGCTTGTATTGGTATGACACACATATCTCAACACATGGTTTGATGCACATCTCGGTGATGGTCTTGGTGTATGATCTGGTCTTGTTGACGATGAGATATCAATATCAATGGAAGTGACATTGATAGTGGAAATGACAGTGATAGGTTCATGTGACAGTGGAAGTGACAATGACAATGAAAATGATAGGTTGATGTGATAGTGACAGTATCAATGGTAGTGACAAGTTGATTCTACACTTTTATTTGAGGGAGGATGGATGGGACAAGGAAAGGGGGTTGTAGCCTCCTTATGGTTGGAGCCAGAGAATAAATGGAGTTGAAGCTTCCTTCTAGTTGAAGCCTATAAATTATGGGTTCGTAGCCTCCTTCTAGTTGGAACCAAGGAACATAGGGAGTCATAGATTCCTTTAGGTTGGAGCCTATAAATTAGGGGGTTGGAGCCTCCTTCCAGTTGTAGCTATAGAATTTAAGGAGTTTTATCCTCCTTCAGGTTGGAGAGTGTAAATAGGGGGTTGGAGCCTCCTTCTAGTTAGAGCTGGAGAATTTGGAAGTTGGTGCTTCCTATGAATGTAATATTTGATATGTAAAAAATTATTTCATGGTTTTCTCCCATTTGGGTTTCCACATAAGTTCTATTTTAGTGTGTATCTGTGGTTATTTTTTATGCATTGTTGATTTATATTTCTCATGATATATTGAATACAATAATAAATTATATACTGCTGAAAAAGTTAATGTTCACATGTTCTGATTGAAATTGGTAAAAAATGTTCAATACTAATTCACCCCCCTCCCCATCTCAGTATTCCAACAATTGGTATTAGAGAAGGTTCCTTCAGAGACAGTATAACCACTGGAAGGTATATCATGGATTACACTAAGAATGGAGTGCCAATGTTTGATGGTCATAATGGTCAAAGCTATGAGGTATGGAGAAACTGGATGAAATCATTTCTAGGAGCACAGGGGTATGATGTTTGGTACTCATTTGTTACAGGGTACACTTGTTCAAAGAAACTGAATACTACATCCAAGAAGGAATTAAAAGGAAACAACAAAATAGAAATAGATTTCATCCTCGAAGGATTACTTGATCTGGTAAAAGACAAAGTGGGACAATGTTCATCAGCCAAAGAACTTTGGGAAAAGATACATAATATATATTCCAAGGGATCGCATAAAATCACAAAGTCAGAGAATATAAAGAAGAGGCATGGACATAACGAGAAGAAATATGTTCATCATATCAAACATATTCAGAAGAATAATATTGTGAAGTAGGTGTAGTAGATCTTAAGGTTGAACTAATCAATGCCTTAATTGAGCTAAGAAAATAAAGGAAGGAAAACAAGTCCCTCAAGGAAGAATTGAACAAAAATTATGAAGAATCCCAACAGATTATCATAAACCTAAAATCTCAGTTGGAAGAAGCCAAAGTGACTGAATAAAGTCTCAAGGATCAGTTTAAAGAGAAATAATGTTTAGAAGCTGAAATAGTATCACAAAGAAGGTACAAGATACCAGATACATAAAATATGCAGAACAGAAATAAAATGCTAGAAATGGCAGAATAACAGTAAAATATCCAGCATAATCTTCACAATACACAGAAATGATATACGAAATAGCAATAGAAAAATCACTTTGATTCAGAAAGCAATGATCATAGGCCTCTTCGAGGGGGAAAGCTCTAGTCGAGCAGCGCTCTGTTACAATAATATCCAAGCTAGGGTTCTCATACCCTCACCCCTTACTTATACTAAATATGTCTATTAAGAGAAGCATCTAGAGGAAGATCCTTCTAGAAGTGGAAGCTTCTATTAGGTCTTCTTACATCCGCCTTATTCTATTTTATTGAAAGGCCTTATTAATATTGACCTTCATTACATCTGAATAT
>SNQJ01S0029989.1:72812-99353 GCA_010110895.2 Picea sitchensis
TAAATATGTCTATTAAGAGAAGCATCTAGAGGAAGATCCTTCTAGAAGTGGAAGCTTCTATTAGGTCTTCTTACATCTGTCTTATTCTATTTTATTGAAAGGCCTTATTAATATTGACCTTTATTACATCCGAATACATTGATCTACCTATGTGCGGGTTAGGACCTTAACAAAAGGGAAGCGGAGAAGAGAGAATAAATTTTGACAAGTCATCTTAAGGAAAGATCTGAGGACTTAAACAAGAAAGAAGACTTGAAGAAGAAATCATCACCTTGAAGACCCAACTTGAAGAAGCAAAGATAATGAAAGAAGTCATGAAGATCCATATGATGAAGAAAGAAGGATATTGTGAGAAGCCTAAAAAAGAAGTTGCCACACTAAGAGTTAAAATTTTCAATCTCAGCAAGAGCATTGAAGAGAGAGGAAGCTTCACACCATCAATAAATAAATTTGAAGAGAAATTTTACAGGTTACTAGAAAGGAATAATGAAGAGAAGGCCAAGAGTTATGCGGAAATCATCAAAGGCCCAATCAAGAAGGAAAAATGAGAGCCCTCAAAGGAGAACATTCCAGAAATAGAGAAGACTCAAAAACAAGATTATAAAAATGACAAATATCAAAGAAGACCCTCCATGTTTAGGTATCAAAGAATCTTCAACCATTGTGAAGGAAACAATATAAGAGAAGACCGTGATCATCCAAGGCATTAATTCAAAAGGACTACATCACAAAGAACATCATTCAGTCTCAGGTATCAAAAGTTTATTTTATGGTTATTGTTTTACTTGTAATAAATTTGGACATAAAGTTGTAGATTGCAGAGCTTATGGAAAAAATGGTCAAGCAAGAAATGTTTATATGGATCCATACAATATTGAATGTTAAAAATTCCACAACTATGGACACATAGCCCGTGATTGTAGAAACATGATGGATACTTAGATGAAATAAAACACTGATATCAAATACAAGAAGGTGTGGAAAAGAAAGCAAGAATAGGTGAATAAATAACAGGTAAAGGAAGAATAGGTGAATGAGGAAATCCCATGAATCATACTCTCAGGATTTGCAGTAGTTCAATATCATGATGAATATACAAAGAAAGAGGAAGATGCCAGAGTTCAGGATAAAGAAGAAGATGATGAATCCATGGACAAAGAGGAAGATTACTTTGCATTAGGGTGGCTTCCTCCACCTTTCTGAACCATCTGGATTGGAGTCTCCCAGTAAATATGAATATTGAAGAGGGGGAGTCTAAGAAGCACCTCTACAGATCATAGAATTATCTTTCAATCATTCTAAAGTGTTTGCATAGTTTGGAAAGGAAGATTCAGAATGATTTAAGGCATTGATTCATGATTGTATTCCACACATGTATTCATGCATGGATATATTCACTACAGATTGTACCAAACATGTAGAGTTTGATTTGCAGATTGATAAGACAACTTGATTAGTAGGAATATGCAGTTATCAATTACAGCAAATCCGAATAAATATTCATAAGAGTAAAGTGACAAATAGGTCAGCATTGTGCATAGTTGAGTACCAGAAGTTAAAGGAAAAACAAGACAGGGGAAGAGAAAATTTCAGCAGAAGCTATATCGTCATAGGGAAATTGTTGAATGATGTGTTCATTAATGTATGAGTAATAAAAATGACAATCCATAAGGAATTGAAGTCAAGTAACTTTGAATTATTTTTATATATGTCAGTGAATTACAAGAAGAAGCATTGTAAGAAAAAAAAGGAATAAATTACAAGAAGCCCCACATTAATCTACATGGCATATTGCAAATAAGTCAAGGGGAGAGAAATCATCAAAGAAATATCAGAAGCATGAAGACAGGGGGAGACATACCGACAGGGGGAATTACCCTTTTTCCCATGATGTAAAATGGGGGGAAAGAGAAATATCATGAGAGAAACATCAGAAGCATGAAGATAGGGAGAGAAGCCCCAAAGGGAGATACCCTTTTCCATTGATGTCAAATGGGAAGAGAAACATCAAGATAGAAAGATGAGGAGTTATGGTCACAGGGGGAGTATGAGTGTTGGAGTATGAGTGTTAAAGTATGAGTTTTTCCATCAATTCCAAAGGGGGAGATTGTTGGTAAGTTGGTTTTCATTGATGTCAATCCTTGCAGAAGTCTAGAAGCCCCATAGGTGTGGTCATGATGCCCAAAGTTGTTTGAGGGAAAAGAGGATGAAGATGTAACACACTCATAGATGGATAGTCCTCTTTATTCTATTCCCAATGGTAGGTGGTACACCATGTGGTTCCTCACTGTTAAGGAGATATTCCCTCTTGAAGTTGGAATCCCCGAAGAATGGTTAAGAAGCCCCTAAACAATTTCAATAAGAAGTTACAAGTCATTAATTAAGGGTAAAACATTTATAACAAGAAAGAACATGTCGAACCTAAAAATAAGGAAAGAATTTACTTAGAAAAAGTATAAATGCACAACAAGAAGCCTCTCATTTTTGCAAGCAAGTTTATTGAATTTACTCTAAGTAAGAAAATGATCTATTGATGAGTAGTGAATCTGAGCAATTGAATCTGAGAAATCAAGGGAGTGTGGAAGTCTTGAAATTACAGTTAGCGAAGGATTTCTAAAAACCTAATTTAGGTGACCTCCATGGGTCGAGCTACAGGTTTCCCGCAAGGCACCCCTGTGGGTTGTATGACACTCGTCCTACAAGGCCCCACTAGATGAGTGGTCTCTGACCAATGAGGCTGAGGCTGATTTGAAAAATATGCTTGCTCCAGGTTGTTGAAAGTATGAGCAAGGTATGATGATGCAGTCAAGTCTGCTACAGAGTTAAATGTATGTTTATATGCATGTTTTGAGGGTTATATATTGGTGATGTTATGATTCATGATTGAGGCATGTATTTTGTATATTGTTGAGACATGGAGCGTGCTTGAGGCACATCTTTGGTGCATATTTTGAGGCATATCTTTGGCATATGTATGAGGTACATTTCTTGGTGATGTTGATGAATGTTAGAGGAACATATTTTTGATGTTGACATATGTATGAGGCACATATTTTGGTACTTGGTTGAGGCACATCATTGATGTTATGGTACTTGTTTTTGGCATATATTATGGTACATGGTTTATGACATGCTTGATACATATCATGAGTTACATGGTATATGGTTGAGGCATATATTATGGTACATGGTTTATGGAATGATTGAAACATACCATGAGTGACATGGTATATGGTTGAGGCACATCTTATGGTACATGGATTATGGCATGATTGAGACATATCATCAGTGTCATGGTATATGGTTGAGGCACATCTTATGGTACATGGTTTATGGAATGATTGAGACATATCATGAGTGACATGGTATATGGTTGAGGAACATATTATGGTACATGGTTTATGACATGACTGAGACATATCATGAGTGATATGGTATATGGTTGAGTCACATCTCATGGTACATGGTTGATGGCATATTTTGGCTCATGGTTGATGCATGATATGGTACAGGTTTGGTACATGGTTGATGCATGATATGGTACAGGTTTTTGTATATGGTTGATGGATGTTATGGTACGGGTTTTAGTACATGGTTTATTAATATATCACATGCCTGTATTGGTATGGCATACATATATCAATGCATGGTTTACTGCACATCTTAGTGATGGTCTTGGTGTATGATCTGGTCTTGTTGATGATGATGTTGATGATGAGCTATTAGTATCAGTGGAAGTAACAATGATAGGTTGATGTGATAGTGGTAGTGACAATGACAGTGGTAGTGATAGTGATAGGTTGATGTGAAAGTGGCAGTATCAGCGGTAGTGATAGGTTGATTCTACACTTATATTTCAGGCAGGAAAGACAGGGCAAGGAATAGGGGTTGTAGCCTCCTTCCGGTTGGAGTTGGAGAATATAGGGAGTTTGAGCTTCCTTCATATTGGATAATTTAAATCAAGGGGTCATAGTCTCCTTCTGTTTGGAGCCAGAGAACACAGGGAGTGATATTTTCTTTCAGGTTGGAGCCTATAAATTAGGGGTTAGAGCCTCCTTCCAGGTGTAGCTGGAGAATTTAGGGAGTTGTAGATTCCTTCAGATTGGATCTTGTAAATAGGGGGTTAGATCCTCCTTCCAGTTGGTGCTATAGAATTTGGAAGTTGGTGCTTCCTATGAATGTAATATTTGATATATAAGAAATCATTTCATGGTTTTCTCCCTTTTGGGTTTCCACATAAATTCTGGTGTATTGTGTATTTGTGGTTATTTATTATGCATTGTTGCTTGATATTGCTGATGATATATTGAATACAATCATAAATGATATATTGTTCATAAATTTAATGTCCACATGTTTTTATTGAAAATTTTTCTCATTACTAATTCATCCCCCCTCTCAATATTCCAACACCTTCCACTTCAATCATGGGGGATTGATACTCTAATTTCTTGTTCTCCAAGTCTCCATAAATCATTGACATGTTTCCACCCATGTCTTACACTATTTCAGCCACCTGAATGTTGTGGACAACCCTCATTATTTATCCTTTGTGAGGGCATTCCCTATATAAATGATTTCCCTCACACCCCCAACATTGTATTGGTTGCTTACTTGGCCTTTTCCCAAGTGAATATGTAGTATTGTTCTCATTCTGGGCTAATTGACCTTACTAATTTTCTTGGGTATTGTTCTTCAAAAAGGTAGCTTAAAATATTTTTTCCTTTGATCCATTTTACCCTTCATCTTTTCATTCCAAGATTTTTGGAAAACTAGCCTTCCTCTTCTTTGCTCATACAGATTCCTTACTCTCCTTATGGCTTCCTCCAAGGTCTTGGGCTTATCATATTGAATATTTTCACTATGGGAGGAGGGTAACCCACTTAGAAAAAATTGGATTTTGACCTTCTCATCCTTGATGAAGCCAAAATACTTCAACAATTCAAAGAACTTCTTTTCCCATTTGTCCATTGTCATGGATCTCAACTTGAGTTAAAATAAATATTTCATCTTCCTTTCATAGTAATTCTTGGAAAAATATTTCTCTTGGAAATATCCCTTCAACTTCCTCCATGAGATCCTCTTCTCATCAAGGTTCTTGGCTTTCTTAAGTTGATCCCACCACATGGTTTCCTTTCCTTGCAAGTGGTAGGTGGAAATTCTAGTTTCTACCTGTAAGGGGTAATCATGTAGCTGGAAATATTTTTTCATTTCCAATAGCTATTCCTCAACCTATTTTCCTTTCATGTGCTCACCAGTGAAATTTGGTGGCTTGATCTTCCTTAGCTCACCTTGCAATATGTCTGCCTCGAGCCTTCTTTTTTTTCTCTGAATAGGAGACACACTTGGGATGCTCCCTGGCCCTGAACTTGCATGAGTTCTTCTAGTGGATTTACTTGGAGAATGATGGTGTCTTCTCATTCTTCTTGACTGCCTATCATTTCCATGATCATCCTTTTTGTTATGAGATCTAGATGTTGAAACTTGTCTAGCACTAGTTGCTTGTTTGGTGTTAGAGTCTTTGTTGACTTACTTATAAAAAATATTTAAGCTCTTAAGTATCTCCTCTTGAACCTTCATAATCCTTACATTATTATATTTATATCTCTTCACTTCCCTATATAGGATTCTCATAGTTACAGGCTCCTTCATTGATCCAAAAAGGATCCAGAGAAGGCTAAGAACAACTCAGAACTCACAACGGCAACTCAAAATGCTCAGAATGGCTTCAATAGACAACAAAAGGGAAAAAATTCAAAGTTCCCAAAACTCATTGAAAATGTAATTATCGCGAAGATCACATCGCAAGATTTTTAATAGCACAAACGGCTCGTCAAACAAAGTTACAGATCAAAATATATAATCGGTCAAAGTTCAGGTCAAACTTGGTCAAAATTCAAAAGGTCAAGGTGACATGTGTCATCACTGCAAGGGTGACACATGGCACATCCGTACATATGAGTTGGCATGGGATGATGTGTCAAGGTCGTACATATTGATGGCAGACACATGGGCAAATTAGATGATGACATGTGTCATTTTCATGGACAAATGATATTGTGCCACATGGCCTAGTCATGGGCTGCCACGTGGCACCCCTCCAGTGGTTGGTATGTGTGAAATTTTTATAACTCCATAAGAGTCGAACCCTTGACCTCCTTTATCCGAAAGGCCCCATAACTTCACGCTAGCCAACCCTCCACTAAATAAGCCTTGTTCGTAATATGGCCTGAATGTTATTTAAGTTTGAATGTTTCATATGGGGAAAAGAGAAAGGGCTAGGACTTCGGCCCAACCCTTTGTTCCATTTTAATCCATGCGACCATATGTATATACCACCGGATATGCGAACCATGCGCTATATATATAGCATCTCTGCCATATTATCTACTAAGTTAGCTCCTCCAAACCGTCCGCCAGAATCTCTGCCATTTTGGTAGAGCCCACCATAAATCATTGCAACTAAATGATAAAATGGGGAGGCCCATGGGATTCAACCCCAGGACCTTTTCCAACCTATGGCCTAATATAGCATACACTAACCACTCCACCAACAATCACATTTATTCCTAACTGGCACAACTTTTGTAAAAGAGAAGGGCTCGGTTAGTGTTTCGGGAGAAGAGACACGTGAGACCAAGCGCGTACGTACAGTATGGATTTGGGCGTATTTTTTGAGATAGATTTTGGCACAGAATTTGATATAGTCCTGTCATTAATTGCAGGAGCAGTGGCATGGAAACTGAGGAAGGGGTGTCTCTTGGGCTTGAAAGTGTCAGACTCATATCGAGGCATGGAGATAGTCATTTTTAGGTAAAACGACGCCACGAACGCAGTGGTGGTGTTAGTTTTCTGATATGAGCAAAGCCTCTATATATTAGCTCCATAATGAAGTATACTTATGCATTTTTCCCAATTATTTTGTGGAGTTAATAAAAAGACCTACCCATTTTAGAGCAGGACCTGGAGACATAGTCCACCAGGGACGAACTTCATTATCAAGTTCTTTGTGTTCATATTGTATGTTTATGTCTCTTTCCTTTTGAGATTTTCCTTCTTTATGGTGTACTTTTGTTTATGCTCATTTTATACAATTCTTTAATAAGTCACCTGACGAAAAGATCCTGGATCATGTTGGTATCAGAGCAGTCGTCTTTGACTTGAATTGTTGAATATGAATGCTTACTAGGGCCAAGAATAAGTAGGGTGAAGGAACTCTTAATATGTTCAATCTTGAAGTTGGTCATGCATCCCGAAGGAAGAATATGGCAGAAGAGGACAAGCGTGATGAACATGAGAAAAAATTTCACATGGTCTTTTATCGCATGTCAGAAATGGTCGAACAAATGTATGGAGATTACGAGAAGAGGATGAAGAAGAAAGGGAAGAAAAAGGAAGAACATGCATATGATGATGCTTTGGTAAACCAAGGGGTTGGAGGAGATCCTCCTGAGCCTCCATCTTCTCCTTTGAGCTCTAGTTCTTCTTTCTCTAAGCATTCTCATCACTCTCAACATTCTAGACATAAAGCCTCTTTTAAGAAACCATTATTAAATCTTGATGTAAATTTTTATTTACCTATGTTTAATGGAGATGTTAATCCTAAAAAAATAGATAATTTGATCCGAAAGGTTGAAGTATATTGTCGTGTTCAACATATTGATGAAGAGGAAGTTAAAGTGCAACTGGATTCTCTTCGGTTGGAAGGCACCTCTCTCGTATGGTGGGAGAGAAAGCTACAGGACAAAAGTAAGTGTGGTAATCTTCTTTCCTCATGGTCAGAATTTAAAACAGAGATAAGGAAGAAGTTCTATCTATTAGGGTATTTACATAAAGCAATGATGGAATGGCAAATTTTGAGGCAGAGTAAAGGTAAAACTGTACAAAGTTTCACAGAATAATTTGGGAAGAAATCTCTCGCATTGAATATTCCTTTGGATTCTTATGAAAATTTAATGAAGTATATTGGCGCACTTCACAGTTATATTCGTCATACTTTTCTCTTGTTTAACCCCACTAGTATTGATGAAGTTTGTGTGCAATCCACTCACCTTGAGAACAGGGGGAAACATGTTCAAGAATATCCCACGAATAAACCTTCCAATTTCCCACAAAATAAGGACAAGAAGACTACTACAGTGACGAGAGGAGGAAAACCATATTGCACTCATTGCAAGAAGGGTGGTCACGATGAAGAACACTGTTGGAAACTACATCCAGAATAGAAATCGAAACAGTTCCGTGGAAAGGGGAAGACAAAGACCGTTGCTACAGTGCAGCAAGATCTTGGTTCTGAATCATGAGATGAAGGAAAGATCACAATGGATGGAGTACAAGGTAAAGATTATCTTCATGCTAGTTCAAGTTCCAATAATGAATGTCAGATTGATGAACAAAAGAGGAATGAGTTATTTCATATACGAGTTGTATCTAAACATACTAAGATAGATACATTATTTGATGTGGGTTCCCAAGTAAACTTAATATCTGAAGCACTAGTCAAGAAGATGGGTCTTGAAACGAAACCACATCCAAATCCTTATCCTATTAGTTGGTTATGTGATAAAGAAAAAATTAATTCCACCAAACAATGTAGGATCAGATTTTCTATTGCTTCAAAGTTGATTGATGAAGTTGATTTGGATGTTGTACCACTTGATATGTGTGGCATAGTGTTGGGGAGTCCTTATCTTTATGATATAAAATAAGTCTTATTTCGTCATGAGAACAACTACCACCTTACTAAAGGGGGAGTGGAACATATTGTTAGAGCTCACATCAAGAGGGTAAATACAACACTTGTAAGTGTAGGGAAAATGAAAAGACTCATAACCACTAATAAGAGATATGTACTCATGGTCGTCAAAGAGAAATATGTCAGGACATCCAATTCTTTCCAAGGGTGTGATCCATATCATAAAAAGGAATTAATTGATATTGTTTCTAAGTATGATGATATTTTTCAGGAACCAGATGAATTACCTCCTAAGAGGGAAATCCAACATGAGATACATATTTAGCAGGATTCTCCTCTTCCTAATGTGGGAATGTACAGGATGTCAGTTGTGGAGATGACAGAGATCAAGAAGCAGGTACATGGATTATTGGATCAAGGGGTCATCAAGCCTAGTTCATCTCCTTGTGGTTCTTCGATCATGATGGTGCCAAAGAAATATGGCACATGGTGAATGTGTGTCGATTACCAGGCCTTAAAAAAAATCACGGTGAAAAATCGATACCCTCTTCCTCACATAGATGATTTACTTGATCAATTGAAGAATTTTGTTTATTTCACTAAGTTGTATTTGCGTAGTGGATACCATCGAATCAGGGTCACAGAACAGGATGCATAGAATACTTCCTTTAAAACCAAACATGGATTGTTTGAGTGGTTAGTTATGTCATTTGGGCTTTGTAATGCTCTGGAAAATTTCATGCGTGTGATGAATGATGTATTCAGGCCTTTCCTGGATGACTTTGTGATTGTATATTTAGATGACATTCCTGTTTTTAACGGGACTTGGGATGAACATGTAAGGCATGTAAAGCAAGTATTGGATACGTTGCAAAGGGAAAAGTTGTATGTAAAAATGTCTAAATGTGAATTTGGAAAGACTCCACTTGTATACTTAGATCATATCATCGGAGGAGGACAATTGAAAATTGATCCTTCCAAGATTGATGTAATTGTCAATTGGCCTGAGCCAAAAAGTGTAACCGAAATCCAAAGCTCCTTCGGTGCAGTCCAGTATTGGAGGAGATTCATTCCCAACTTCTCCTTTATAGTAGATCCTTTGCATGCCTTAACCAGTGTGAAGAACACTTTTCAGTGGGAAGGAAAGCAAAAAAAATCTTTCAACATTTTGAAGGAGAAGATCAATACCACACCAGTATTATCACTGTCGAATCTTAAATAGTCATTTGAGATCGAGACAGATGCCAACGGATACACCATGGGTGCAATATTTATGCAATATCGTAAGCCTATCTGATACCACTATGATACTTTTAACCAAGTTGTTTTTAACTATCCTACATATGATAAAGAGTTGTATGCATTAGTTCAAAGCGTAAAGAAATGGAAATTCTACTTGTTAGGGAAGGAAACCATCATACATACAAATCACCATCCCTTACAGTATATTCAAGCACAGACCAAACTTCAACACTATAGATGGATAGGTTTTCTACAACAATTTCATTTTGATAATCGAGTACAAGAAGGGTACAAGTAACAAGGTAGTCGATATCCTTTCTAGACCTCCTATTGTTGCTTCTATTATTTTGAAGAATACTTATTTATCTCATGATATCTATGTAGAGAAATATTCCATCGATGAAGATTTTAAAGAAGTATATGAGAAGTTAACCCATGGTGCATGGGTAGAGAACTATTGTCTACAGGGAAAATTACTCTATCATCTTGGGAAGCTATGCATTCCTACAAGTGAATGAGTCCATGTGATACAAGAAACTCACACTTCTCTTGTGTCTGGGAATTTTTGGGTAGGAAAAACCATTTCTCATTTGTAGAGGTTTTGTTATTGGCCTCAAATGAAGGCAATTGTAACTAGATATGTAAACGAGTGTGTGATGTGTTCTACTTGTAAGCCCACTAATAGAAAATTCGGGCTATACTCAACACTTCATGTTCTGTCCCATCCATGGGAAATCATTTCCATGGATTTTTTAAGGGGTTTACCAATGACCAAAGGGGGTCATGATTATTTGTATGTCATAGTGGATAGGTTCAACAAGATGTGTATCTTGATGCCATGTAAAAAGCAGATCACTGTTGAGCAGACTACTAATATATTTTTCCAGTATTTTTGGGTTCACTTTGGGTTACCCATGTCCATTGTCTTGGATCGAGATACTCTATTCCTTGGGGATTTTTGGACTAGATTTTGGAGAATGATGGACACAAAATTGAATAGGAAAACTTATTTTCACCCACAGACCGATGGACAGACAGAGGTGGTAGACAAAACAATGGTACTTTTTCTTCAAGGCTACTGCAGCAAGCATCCTAAGTTGTGTGATTAACATATACCCTATGAAAAACATGTCTATCACCGAGATTTAGATTCATCCACTCATAGTTCACCTTTTGAGACATGTTTCAGGTACCTACCAAAGATTCCTTTGGACTTGATGTATGGGAGAGATGTCGATGTGAATGAAGAACGAATATAGGACTGAGCCCATAAATTCATTCAGAGGATCCAACAGATACATCAGTAAGTCAAGGAACAATTGGAGAAGAGTCAAGCACATTATAAAGCTTGGCATGATAAGCACAGGGTTGATCATCAGTTCCAGGTTCGAGATCGGGTATGGATTCACATCAGTAAGGAACGATTGAAGGGTGAAGGAAAGAAACTCAAGCCTATCTGATATGGACCCTTCAGTATCTTGGAGAAAAGAGGCACTATTGATTTTTGTTTAGATATTCCACCTTATATGCATATTTATTCAGTTGTGAACATAAAGAACTTGAAACGTTTTGAGCTTCCCATGATCATGGATCAAGATGAGTAAGTTTCAATACCTTCAGTTGATTAGTTTGCACCTAAGTACTTGGATGAGTTATAGGAAGGCATCATCCTGGACAGAAGGAAGAGGACTTCACGCAAGGGCGATGTTGACTATCTTCGAGTAGGCTTAAAGGGCACAAGTCCAAGTAAGGAAAAGTGGATTAAGAAGGAGAAAGTGAGGCGACTCTTCCCTCACTTACCTATTGATTGATGAAATATTTTGGTGGTCCAAAAAGGTCTCAGTGGGAAGGCGTGATCCAAAAAGGATCCAGAGAATGCTAAGAACAATTCACAACTCACAGAGACAACTCATAACACTCTGAATGGCTTCAAAAAATAGCAAAAGAGAAAAAATTCAAAGTTACCAAAACTCCGTCAAAATGGCATGATCGCAAAGAGCACATCACAATATTTCTAACGATGCAAACAACTCGTCAAACGAAGTTACGGACCAAAAGATATAAGCGGTCAAAGTTCAAGTCAAACTTGGTCAAAAGTCAAAAGGTCAGGGTGACATGTGTCACCACTGCAAGGGTGTCACGTCGCATGTACGTACAGCTGAGTTGGCATGGGATGATGTGGAAAGATCATACAGATTGATGGAAGACCCGTGGGCAAATTAGGTGATGACACTTGTCATTTTCATGAACAAATGATATGGTGCCACATGGCCCAGTCATGGGCTACCACGTGGCACCCCTCCAGTGGTTGGTATGTGTAGAATTTTTATGACAACATAGGAGTTGAACCCTTGACCTCATCTAGCCCAAAGGCCCCACAACTCTGTGCTAGCCAACCCTCCACTACATAGGCCTTGTTTGTAGTATGGCCCGAATGTTATTTAAGTTTGAATGTTTCATACAGGGAAAAGGGAAAGGGCTAGGCCTTTATCCCAACCCTTGGTTCCATGTTAATCCATGAAACCATATGTATATACCACCAGATATTCCAACCACTCGCTATATATATATAACATCTTTTCCATATTATCGACTGAGTTAGCTCCGCCAAACCGTCCACCAGAATCTCCGCCATTTTGGTAGAGGTAGCCATAAATCGTTGCAACTACATGATAAAATGGGGAGGTCCATGGGATTTGACCCTGGGACCTCTGCCAACCTATGGCCTAATATAGCATACGCTAATCACTCCACCAACCATTACATTTATTCCTAACTGCCACAATTTTTGTATAAGAAGAGGGCCCAGTTAGTGTTTCGAGAGATGAAACATGTGAGACCAAGTGCGTCCGTAAGGTATGGATTTGGGAATAGTTTTCGAGACATATTTTGGCATGGATTTCGAGACAGTCCAATCATTAATTGCAGGAGCAGTGACACGAAAACTGAGGCAGGGGTGTCTCTTGGGCATGAAAGTGTCAGACTCGGATCGAGGCATGGAGACAGTCATTTTTAGGTAAAACGACGCCAAGAATGCAGTGGTGGTGTTATTTTTCTGATTAGATCAAATCTTATGTAGCTTAACTGCAAAATGAGGTATACTTATGTATTTTGCCCAATTCTTTTGTGGAGTTAATAAAAAGACCTACCCATTTGAGAGAAGGACCTGGAGACATAGTCCACTAGGGACGAACTCCATTATCAATTTATTTGTGTTCATATTGTATTCTTATGTCTCTTTCCTTTTGATTTTTTCCTTCTTTATGGTGTACTTTTGTTTATGCTCATTTTATACAATTCTTTAATAAGTCACCTGATGAAAAGATCCCAGATCATTCATATTCCTTCTTCCATTTGACTATGTCTGAACATTCCCCATGCTGACATGTTGACCTGTGATCTCTTCCTCATGGATGTAATATCCCTGAGCATCTTCTATAACTCCAGTCCTCATATAAGAACCAACTTTTATTTCCTATATCTCTAATTCTGCAAGAAATGTGCATGCAATAATTACTGTTAGAAACATGAATAGAATAAAACATTTCATCCATTAGAATACATGTTATTTATTCATGAATTTATGAAGGGACAGATTGTGAAACTTCAATTTCGATTCCCTTGATGCATTCCTCTTTGAAACAACATTCTAATGGTTGTACCCATGCCTCAATCTGAGTTATGAGCGAAAAGTTACAACATTTACATGTTGTAATTCCCACTCTTTTACTACTATAGAAATATATTTATTAATTTCTGATAAATTTTATCGTCAAATTGAAAATTCTATGTTGACATATGTCTTCTACTCCTCAATATATTTCCAATGATTATTCTCTTTCTCAAATCCGAGCTCTGAGCTGAAAGTTATGGTTCGTAAAAGTTTAGGTTTTTTAACCCAATTTATCCTTGTATGCTACATGTGTCTTCTTTAACTCTCAGCACATTTTCAGGTACCCATAACCCAATTCTATCTCCATCTCTAGATTCTATGAGTCATAATATTTCCATCGACTGCTCATGTACCCCAAACAAACTTATGAGAAAGGAGTTATTCCCTCTGGAAGTAAATTTGTGCCAAAATTTTACCTTTATTGTTTTGGTTGTAACTTTCTCATACGAGCTCTGTTTTGCGAACAATTTAGCTCGTTGGATAGCTCTCTTTGAGTTCATTTATTTGATTTATTTGGTATACTTTGTTCTTGTAGGTTTTTATTTGCTAAAAATATTGTTTAGGCCCTAAAAAATGGTCCACAAGTTAATGACTTTCAAAAACCACAAAAATTCACATAAAATTGATTGTTTTACTATTGTAACAACCCTTTGAATCTAATACATCAATTTCAGATCACATGAAATATGAGTCGTGGATATGACTACATCATTCAATCGGTGATTGACACTTTCCTTTGTTCATGCACAACTCCTTTCCCTAAATGTCGACTCGACTGTCTATCATCAACCCATTTTTATGAAAATCGATTTGCACACAACTCTAAATTGGTCGATCCCATCGTCTCCCGTCGATGATATTCGTTAGAGAATTAAAAATCCTCACTAATTCAGTCCATGCCAAACCATTGGCCCATAGACCTTCAGTCATCCCCATCGACTGACGAAAACACTTCCTCAATTCGGTCGACCTGACCGTCGACCATCAACCCTCTCTATTGGTTGACGTGGCATGACACATCATCCAAAGGTGTAAACTTGGATACGTGGCATGACACATGGATGATGATGTAGAATGACACATCATCACCCTCTTCCCTCCATCATTCATTGAACGATTCTCTTGGATGACTCGAATACCTCGTCGAATTCGGTTGACACCCGACCATTGATGATTTCTCGTGCATGTTCAAAAACACTTCGCTGAATCGCCTGATGCCTGGCCATCAACCCATTGGCCATCAACAATCTCCATTAGCGATTGAAAATACTTCATTGGATTCGACCAACACCTAATCGTCGACCATCGATGGTCATAGATGTCTTCTAGTCGAACCAACTCTTCATCATTTTAGAAAACCCGACCATCGATGATTTCTCTTGGTCAACTTCAACACTTAGAATTTTTTTATATTTCTCCAATTGATCTAAACTGTCAATCTTCCAATCGAAATGATCTGAACCGTTGATTTGCCAAACTTCACCCAACTTTATCAGTGAACCTCGATCGTCGACCGGATCCATTTCAAAAACCCCCGAAATAAATCTTGGTTGTTAATCATCCCCTACTTCCGAACGACCAAAAACGAATCTCGACCGTCAATTTGATCCATTTTTTAAACAACCAAAAATGAATCTTGGACGTCAATTTACTCAACCTTTCAAACGACTGATACTTTATGAATTTTTAAATTTATCAAAGAGAATCTCGGTCATTGATATCGAGATCAAACATGATCTCAGGCATCGATCCACAAAAATTCCTAAAACTCTGTAGTAGTCATTAAAACATGAAATTCTAGCATTCCAAATCAAATTCGGCTCTACAACTTTGTATATTGGCTCCATTGAACCTATTGAACAAATATCACTTCTTTAAACTTGAATTTACTTACAAATTTAGGGAGTTTCACTCTAATTCTTCTCTATTTCCCCCCAAATTTGCATAGACAAATCTATAACAATGAATTTGACCAATTCAGAACCATATTGGCCCACACAAGCCCGATGTTTGAATATGAGAGATTTGATACCATAATGTAACATCCCCCAGCCCAACCGGGGGACATTACAGTGTAGAATAACTCATAAATTAAATTGTTTCTACTAATAAATGGATTTCATGTAGCTTTCAGCTATGAATTACAACCAAAAATAACTATTATCTATTACCATTTATTTGATTCATTTACAACAATCTAAAATAGACATGAAATACAACCAAAATATCCTTTCAACAACATATAAATCATTCTCAGTTATAGACTTAATGCACAACAAATAAACTCATAAGACAACACAACAACAAGATAAAACACTTATCTTTAAAATAGATGTGCAACCAGCTTCTTGGGACAGGTGTTCCACCCAACAATAGAATGATTGTTCGAAATATCAACAACCATTCACCCTCGAGCTAAGGCTAGTAATCCACAAAAGAGGGTGGTCTCTCACTGTCCACTCACAACTCATAAAACTCACAACCCATTGTTATCTTCCTACAACTATCCCTATTTTCCACCAACTCTCTTCCTATTGACATGCCCAACCCAAGGAATGTACCCTTTCACTAATCTCAGTCCCTCAAAAATCCCATTCGTTTATCAGGGTCTCTTTGGCACAGGTAGATAGGAATATTTCAGCTAGGAACTCAAGGGAATTCATTGCTAGGAAAAACTACCAGCAACAACAACAAAGACTTGTTGTTTTAGTGCAACTCACTCAGGAGTTCACTCTCTAGGCCTCACAACCTGGTTCTTCAATATTCAACTCCAAAACACTCCATTTATGCTTCAACATGCTCTAGAATTTGCCCTCCATCATTGCACTAGATCCAATCTCTTTTTCTTTCTCTCTACGTGCTCCTCATACACAAAATCTCAATGTGTAAAAACGGTTGTGGTTACCCATACATATTTACTCTCCTTCCCCAAGTTGATTGTACTCAACCCCCATGTGCCCAATAACTTTGAGATGTTACCAGTCACACCCACCCTCTTACATGTGTTCAATGATTGGATTTTGGAACACTCAATTAGAAATTAGAAGGTTCATATACCAATAGAAAATTTAGGAAAATGGGATAAATTAATATACATGGGTAATTCCCCCCTTGGACCATTCTTGGCCATTATCCTAGACACTCACTCTCTTGTGGGTTAATTCATCCCCCATCTATATCCATGTCCCCTTAGCAGTTGATATCACATTTTATTATTAAAACATGGAAATACAATTTTCATATTACATCACTTTGGTCGTAGCCACACATTATATTTACACAAAAATTAATTAAACTAGGGATTATAGTGGAGATGTTACAAGTGATTTCAGAAAAAATCATAAAGAAGAAGCCCCAACAATCATGGAAAGAAATCAAGAACAAAGGGAACATAAGAAATAAAAAACCTTGTTCATTCAAGATGCACTACGTGCACACAATATTAAGGATAAGTGGTATATTGATAGTGGGTGCTCTAGTCACATGTTAGGAGATAGAAAAAAAATTATCAACCTAAAGAAGAATGAAGGAAGACTTACGTTTGGAGACAATGGCAGTCCAAAGATAGTTGGAAAGGGCACTCTCAGTTTTGACAATGGAAGAGCTAAGGTTGAAAAGGTTTTGTGTGTTGAAAACTTGAATCATAATCTTCTGAGTGTAAGCCATATGTGTGACCAAGGAAACACTCTTACTTTTGAATCCCAAGAGTGTGAGATTGGAAAAGAGAATCTAGGAAAGCTAGCTGCAAAAGAAATCAAAACCCCCAAAAATCTATACAGTCTTTATGAAATTAATGGAGAAAATGTTTCATGGGGAAGATAGATGAAATTTGTGTTGGACAGATTGTCATTGATGTCAACAATCAAATTGATGATCTGTTGTTAATGATGAATTACCACAGTTTAGATTGTCATTGATTTCAAAACATATATATCAGTAAGAAGAAGATGTCAACAGTGTGTAGAGATCGAAAGAGCGAACATGAGAAGCGAATACTTGAATGAGTTAAGCTCAGAAGGGTTGGCATCGAGTTCAAAGAAAGGAGCCATCGATAATCTCGATGGATGATAGAGATTGCTAGAGACAACATGAACAAATAGCCGTGGGTCGTTAGATCCATCATAGCTGTAAGAAGGATAAGCGATGAACTCATTCAAACTCCAAATCTCAGGAGGAGGAGCGACGTGGACCATTAAATCCAAAGCTAAAAATGGGGAGCGACGTGGGTCGTCAATCCGACGAGAGTGGAATATCAGATATCGTTAAATTAGGAGTCGGAAGAAGGGAGGTGCTCTAACCTTTGAAATACCAAAACACGAAATTGCGATTAGATCCAGACCATTGGATTGAGGAAAGTTGACGACAGTTGATCTGCTTCGAGAGCCTCAGCAACCATCGGATTAAACCCAATTCCCGTCAGCCATCAGATCATCTCAATGTGGAAGGATAGGATAAGTAAGGTAAAGAGCATGGGATTTCAAAGTGTCGAAACCCCGTTAGTCATCGGATCACTGAGGCCATGGACCATTGATCTATCTGAAGCATTTTCAGAGTTTCGTAGTCCTCGAGCGTGGCAACTTATATCAGGAGTTCACGATATGAGAAATCGTGATGAACTCCTGGCTTGGCCCCTGGTCACTTATAGTGGTCACATAGTCGAAAGATGAGGTTAAGGAAGGAGCTAGCGTTGTTAGCCTTCATTTTGTCATTTCGGATACCGAGAGTTGGAAGAGTTAAGGAGACTCATGGTAGAATCCCCGAAGTGCGGAAGTGCGAAGCACTTTATGGATAAGCGCTTGGTCACCACCGATGGTCACGATAAGGGAAGGAGCTAGTGCAGCCAAGCTCTATTTTGGCAATCAAGACATGGAGTGTCGAGACCCTTCATCACAAGAATGCCGAAATGAGAAATTGTGATAAGATAAGGACCATCGATTTGGAGTACACAACGAGGATTGTTGGATCATGGCTATGGGTCAGCGAACCACATCAGCAAGGACACATGGCACAGTCAGACACTAACAAGTGTCAAGTTGAATCGACAGATCAGGTACATGTAACTCATGAATCTGAGTGACATGTGGCAGCTACTTGGCCCATGCCAAGTCATCAAGTGACTTCAACAATTTAAATAAGATCAAGACCATCGGATCATCTGAAATAGATCTCAGTAGTCAGATGTCCGAAGAGCCATCAGGGTTCTAGACAGATGGTATAATTCTCTAGACGGAGAAGTGTTGATAACCGCGTGCCATTGGATCTAGTGAAGCTAAAAGGGGGATAAGGGTCGAGAGTCATTTAACCATCAAAATCTCAGGAGAGGTAGAGAGTTGTCGATCTAAGAAAGGATTGAACTGTTGGACTCTTTCGTGAAATCAACACTCAGGAGTTTTGACATGTTCCACATCTCGAAGTCCCGATAGGTGAAGTCTCTAAATTTTGACATCCATCCATATCAACGCCTGATCAAGTCGTGGTCGTCAGATTAAGGAAAGAAAGGATCAGTTTAATGTTTAAAGTAGACCGTTGATTTGTCTCTGCTAAATAGACGTGAACCGTCTGATCATATTGATGATATCGTAATCGGGAATTTTGAGAAGTTGGAAGTCACGAAGAATCGAAGGGAAAAGCGCTGAAATTACGACAATCGTCTGTCTCACCAGAAGATCGTATCCTAACTGTTGACTCAAATAAAGCGCTCAAAGCGTGCGTTCGGTCTAGCACCTGGTCCCCATTGTTGGTCATATGCTATAAGTGTTTTAAATGGATATCGCTATAGTTGATAAATCCCGTGGTTATGTATGGCACGGTCATATGAAATGGTTTGAAGGGAGCGCCTCATACAGATTTCATTTGATAGAGAGTTACATCAAAACAATACAGAGAATCGATAAATGATCGAATATGGTTTGTTGGAGAACTGAGAACGCAATAGTAACTTGAGTACGATCTAATGATTCGATCCATGTTTGTGATCAACTCATCATAAAAATGAACCGATACACTCTCATGATTAAAAGAGAATAAATCATGAAAATATGAATAAAGAATAAAAAGGAAAAATAATATTAATTAAAGTTTAATTATCATTTTAAATGAAAAGGTACAATGGTTCAAATAAAGGGACATGATGTTTTAAATTTCACACCCGTTTGAAGAGTATATAAATGAGAAAAAGTGGTGAGAAGAATGTGTCTCTGCAGTCCAGAAAAGAAGATCAACAGTTGAAGCAGATTCCAGGAAGAAAAGATAATACCTATGCATTAAGGGTGGTTGGGTGGTGCAAGGGCAGGTTGATGCCTGCAGAGGGAGTTGGTGCTTCCTTGTCATTTGTAGCTGAGTAAACAGGGGGTCGTAGCCTCCTACCAGTTGGTGTTGGTAAAATAGGGTGTGGGTGCATCCTGATCAATTGGTGTTGATCAAAGAGGAAGTACATCCTCCTTCTATGTAACATGTAAAACAATTTTTTCAGTTAATAGAAAAGAGTTTGTGGTTTTTCCCATTTGGGTTCCACGATAAAATACTGTGTTAAGATTATGTTTTGCATTAATAAATAAAAATTGATATAATTGTCTTGTCACTGATTCATCCCCCCTCTCAGTAACAAAATTTGATCCTTCAATTGGTATCAGAACAGTTTCCTTCTGCAACAGTCTAACAAACTTGAAGGTAGATCTTGAAGATGGGTCAACAAGAAGGAATTTCTAGTAACAAAGCACCATTGTTCAATGGAGAAGGCTATGCTCCATGGAAAATAAGAATGAAAAACTTCCTATCGGTGATTGGTTTTTATATCTGGCAATCTGTTGTAGACAGTTACATTGCACCGATTACTCCACCCAAAGACTCTGGAGGAAATAAAATCTGCGATGATAACTCAAGAGAAGTTAATGGAATTCTAGCTAGGTTGACTAGCTCTATATGTGTGAAAGTTATGCATTGCAAATTGGCCAAATAAATCTGGGACAAATTGGAGGTTGTATATGAAGGAGATGACAAAGTCAAAGAATCCAAACTACAGACCTATAGAACTCAATTTGAAAATTTGAAAATGAAAGAAGAAGAAAATATTGTTGAATACTTTCATAGGGTACATGAAGTGGTCAACTCAATTAGAGCGGCAGGAGAAGAGGTTACAGATAAACCCATTGTGCAAAAAATACTAAGGTCGTTACCAATGAGGTATGATGCAAAGATTTCCTCAATTGAAGATAGATCCGATCTAAACTCACTCACAGTTGACCAGCTCCATGGGATTTTTACAGCATATGAAATGAGAACAGGAAATAATAAATAAACAAAAGATGAAACAACTTTCAAAGCATCCAAGACAAAGATAAATCTGAAGCAAAAACTTCAATCCTGTCAGCATGAAGAATCTGATGTGGAGGAAGCTAACTTTATTAGAAAACTTTAGAAAGGATCAGGGAAGTACAAAGGCAAGCTTCCTTTCAAGTGTTTTAATTGTGGCAAAGTTGGTCATTTTGCATCCAAGTGTCCCTATCCCAAGGAGGACCCTGAAGATGAAGAAAATAAAACCAGACAATATCAAAAGAAAGAAATATTCAACTACAAGAAAAATTTCTACAAAGGGAAAAATAATTTCTACTCAAAAGAAGAAAACAACAACTCGTCATAATCTAGTGACAATGATGAATCTGATGATGATGAAGTCCTTTTCTTAGGTATTGAAGAATCTAATGATATAAAAAAAATTAAACATGAGCAGGAGTTAGAAGATGAAGTAGCAGTTAATATGGAGGAAGAACTTCTCAGTGCCTTGGATGAATTAAGAAAATACAAAACCAGATATAGACAATTGAAACAATTTGTAGTTGAAAAAAAAGAAAGGCATGAACAAGAAGAAAAGGAGATTGAAAAAATCATGAGCAATCTGAAAAAAAAAATCTTAGAAGCAAATAAGATCGAAGAAAATCTGGAAAAGTATCTTAAGGAAAAACAAATAACTTGTGAAAGAATGGAGGTAGAAATAGTTCATATGAAAAAGGAACTGGATGCAAAAATCATTCAAACAAAATCTGAAAGTAGCTCTAAAATATTAGATAAGATTATTACAGCTCAAAGGGATTCTAAAAATAAAAATGGAATAGGTTATTCTCAAAAGGAAAGCCATGTTAACTCAAAATCTTATGCAGATGCTCTTCGCAGTACATTCAAGAAGAAAAATGAAGAGAAGATAAGTAATGACAAGAGCTCCAGAAAATTACCTCCACTCATCAGGAAAGAAGGCAAGACAATACCAGATAATTTTTACCAAAATAGGTATCCTTGCATTTTTCTTGGCTACTGCTATGCTTGCTCTAATTCTGGACACAAAGCTATAAATTGTAGAGCATATAAAAAGAAAAATCTAAAGGTTAAGAATTATATCCTTAAGGATAAACAAGCAATAAATCAAGTTAAGAGCATAAACTATAACTCTTTTGAACCTCTACAAGAAGGGCACTTACAATGCTTCAGATGTCATAACCATGGACATAAAGCCATTAATTGCAGACTAATGGAAGTCTCAAAATAGCCCAAGTTCACTAGAGAGCAGAAGAAACTTTGGAGAGTAAAAACATCAAAAAGGGAATGCCTTATTGCCCTAAAAAATCAAGATGAAAAGGATCTATGGTATGTTGACAGTGGATGCTCGAAACATATGACAGGTAACAAGGACAAGTTTTTAGACTTAAAGAAACAAAAAGGTAGAGTTACATTTGGTGATAATGCTTCAAGTAACATACTTGGGAAAGGCACTGTGATCCTGGGAAAAGATAAAGCTTGAAATGTACTACTTGCCGATAAATTGAAGCCTAGTTTATTAAGTGTCAGTCAAACATGTGATCAGGGACACTTCTGTATCTTTGATTCCCAAAAATGTTAAATTAGGAGAGAAGACACAGGAAAATTAGTTGGTACTGCTCCTAGAACTCCTGAAAATGTATATATACTAGATGCAAAATTAAATGAGGAGTGTCATATAAATTCAATAGATGAAAGTCGGCTATGGCATAGGAGGTTGGGGCATATTAAATTTGACAATATCGTGAAAGTCAGCAACCTTGGTGCAGTAAGAAACTTGCCAAAAATCATAAAACCCTCAAATGTTATGTGTATACATTGTCAACTAAGGAAGAAAACTAGGGTAAGGTTCAAAACAAAAGAATACACAACCTCTAAACCTTTAGAGCTTGTTCACACTGACCTATGTAGACCTACAACAACCAAGAGTCTACAAGGAGATTCTTACTTTATTTTTTTCATTGATTACTTTACTAGAATGAGCTGGATATGTTTCTGAAGGAAAAATCAGAAGCACTCAACAAATCCAAAGCTTTTAAAACCTGTGTTGAAAATGAAAGGGAGAAAAAAATCAAATGTCTTAGATCATACAATGGTGGTGAATTCACCTCAAAAGAGTTCGATGTCTTCTATGAAACTCATGGAATAAAAATACAATTCTCTGCTACCAGAACACCTCAACAAAACAGAATTGCTAAAAGAAAGAACATGACAGTTCAGGAGGCTACAAGGACTATGCTCAATGAAGCAAAATTGTCATATGGATATTGGAGGGAAGTTGTAAGCATAGCTGTATACATATTGAACAGAGGTTAGCTCAGGGTTAATAGTGATAAAACTCCTTATGAACTATGGTTTGGAAGAGCTCCATCAGTGAAATACTTCAAAGACTTTGGAAGTAAATGCTACATCAAAAGACTAGATGAGAGTCTTGGAAAATTTGATGCCAGATCTGATGAAGGTATTTTTCTTGGATATGATTCAAACAAAAAG
This sequence comes from Picea sitchensis, assembly GCA_010110895.2. NCBI lineage: Eukaryota > Viridiplantae > Streptophyta > Pinopsida > Pinales > Pinaceae > Picea > Picea sitchensis. Next base: position 96,224 of record SNQJ01S0029989.1, read on the forward strand.
GCATACAAATGATACAATATTAGATCACATAAGATTTTTGAAAGTGCATATGTCAAGGTAGATGATCTAAAAATGATAATGATGAAAAATCAAGAGACCATATCTACAAATAAAGATGAAGAAGATGATGAGACATTTGGCACACAATTAAAAGAAGTAGAAGAGAATGAAAAGGAAAGGGAAGAAGATGATATGGATACTAGTGAAAGTGAAGAAGATAGTGAATATGGAGAGATAAGAGAAGAATTTCCAAGAAGAGACACAAAGACACCATCAATAATTATTCAGAAAAATCATTCTGAAGAACAGATTATTGGAGATATGAATGATGGAGTGTAAACAAGAAGACAATTGTTGTATCAAACAAAATTAGCATTGTTGTCGCATATTGAGCCAAGCACAATCAAAGAGGCATGTAAAGACGGGAATTGTGTTAAAGCTATGAATGAAGAATTGGATCAAATGGAAAGAAATCAAACTTGGGAACTAGTTCCTAGACCAAAAGATAAAAATGTCATTGGAACTAAAGGGTATATAAAAATAAAATGAATGAAGATGGGCAAGTAACCAGGAACAAATCCAGATTAGTATGCAAAGGTTATGCTCAGGTTGAAGGAGTAGACTATGAAGAAACATTTTCACCTGTATCCAGATTAGAGGAAATTAGGATGTTCTTAGATTTCTCCAGCTACAGAAAATTTAAAGTGTACCAAATGGATGTCAAATCAACATTTCTCAATGGAAATTTAGAAGAGTAAGTCTATATTGAGAAACCAGATGGGTTTCAAATAACCAATAAAAGAGACTATGTTTTCAAATTAAAGAAGGCAATCTATGGTTTAAAACAATCACCCAAAGCATGGTATGCAAGGCTAGACTCTCATTTACAAAAACAAGGCCTCAAAAGGGGATCAACAGGCAACAATATTTATTGCAAAATTGATGGTAATAACTTGATCATTGTGGAAGTGTATGTTGATGATATCATTTTTGGTAGTAATGAAATAAAAATGAGTGAAGAATTTTCTAAAAAGATGCAGCAAGAATTTGAAATGTCTATGCTCGACGAACTAAATTTCTTCCTTGGATTACAAATAATACAGTGCAAAAGGGGATTTTTTATCCATCAATCTAAATATGTTAAGGATATGCTTAAGAGATTCCAGTTAGAGGATTGCAAACTTGTTAGTACACCTATGACACTTGGATGCAAACTAAGCAAGGATGATGAGTCCAAAGTTGTAGATACAAAATACAATAGATCAATGATTGGCAGTTTTCTCTATGTAACAACTTCCAGACCTGATGTCAAGCAAGTTGTTGGGATGGTGGCTAGATTCCAAGAAGAACCAAAGGAGAGTCATGTTCAAGATGTAAAAGGAATATTTAGATATTTGAAAGGAACCATAGATATTGGTTTGTGGTATACTAGCAAGGACTCAGTCACATTAAAAGCCTATTCATATGTTGATTGGATAGGAAGTATAGATGACAGAAAAAGTACGAGTGGAGGAGAATTATTTTTGGGAGAATCACTGGTTGCTTGGATAAGCAAGAAACAATCCTCAATATCTTTGTATAGCACTGAAGCTGAGTATATTTTAGCAATAGAATGTTGCACACGAGTGGAATGGATGAAACAAACTCTGCAAGACATCAAAATATTATTTGAAGAACCCACAATTATCCACTATGACAATACAAGTGTGATAAGTCTCTTTAAGAACCTAGTCCAACACTCAAAATCAAAACACATTCCCATAAAATACCACTATCTAAGAGATCAAGATGAAAACAAGAACATTAAATTGGAATATGTTCCAACACAAGAATATGTGGCAGATATTTTTACAAAACCCTTAAGCAAAGATGTATTTGAATATCTCAGGAAAAAATTAGGAGTAATGCTTCTTCCTACCTAAATCTATCAAGAAAATAATGCATCAGTTGGAACCTATTCAGGGGGAGATAGCAATAAAAATCAGAAGGTGTTATTCAGTTATGACATAAAAAATATTGATTGTAGGAGGCTTTACCATTGGTCAGAGATGAAACTATGCAAACAGATCATAGGAGAAGAAACCCTTTGCCATTGATGTCAAAGGGGGAGACAAACTTCATAAAAAATTCATAAGAGGAAAGCATCATCACAGGGAGAGTTTTTTATATGAAGTTAGTGTGTTTCCCTCAATGACAAAGGGGGAGATTGTTGGATATATTGTCATTGATGTCAATAGTCGAATTGATGATCTGTTGTTAATGATGAATTACCAAAGTTGTGATTTTCATTGATGTCAAAACATGTATATCAGTAAGCAGAAGATGTCAACAGTGTGCAGAGATCGAAAGAGCGAACAAGAGAAGTGAATACTTGAATGAGTTAAGCTCAGAAGGGTTGGCGTCGAGTTCAGAGAAAGGATACATTGATAATCTCGATGGAAGGTAGAGATTGTTGGAGACAATAAGAACAAATAATCGTGGGCCGTTAGATCCAGCATAGCTGCAAGAAGGATAAGCGTTGAACTCATTCAATCTCCAAAGCTCGGAGGAGGAGCGACATGGACCATTAGATCTGAAGCTAAAAATGGGGAGCGATGTGGGTCTTCGATCCGACGATAGTGGAATATCAGATATTGGGAAATTAGGAGTCGGAAGAAGGGAGGTGCTCTAACCTCTGAAATACTGAAACACGAAATCGCGATTAGATCCAGACCATTAGATCGAGGAAAGTTGATGACCGTTGATCTACTTTGAGAGCCTTAGTAGCCGTCGGATTAAACCTGATTCCCATCAGCTTTCATATCATCTCAATTTGGAAGGATAGGATAAGTAAGGTAAATAGGTTGTGAGTTCAAAGTGTCAAAACCCCGTTATTCGTCGGATCACTAAGGCCATGGACTGTTGATCTATCATGAAGCATTTTCAGAGTTTCACAGTCTTCGAGCGAGGCAGCTTATATCAGGAGTTTTGGATATGAGAAATCGCGACGCACTCCTCTGGCTTGGCCCCTAGTCACAGATAGTGGTCACATAGTGTAATGTCCCCCACCTCTTAGAGAGGTGATGAGGAGACTCAGTGGCCTGGGCACCCCCACTAGGTCATAGTCTCACACTGAGGGGGGAAAAGTCAA
>SNQJ01S0029989.1:113012-131511 GCA_010110895.2 Picea sitchensis
GACCTAGTGGGGGTGCCCAGGCCACTGAGTCTCCTCATCACCTCTCTAAGAGGTGGGGGACATTACAAATTTTCTACCCATGAGATAATGACTCCAAATTCTTAGGTCATGAAATATGGTTGTCAACTCTAAGTCATGGTTAGAATAATTTATTTCATGCTCTTTAAGATTCCTTGACTCATAACATATGGCATGCCCATTTTGTGTAAGGACTCCACCAATCCCTTCCTTGCATGCATCTGTGCACACAAAAAAATGATCATAATCCTTCAAAATAGGTGCACTAGTCAATAATTCCTTCAAGTGTTGGAAACTCTCCTCACTTTTGGAAGTCCACTCAAATGTTTTTCCCTTCTTTTGAAGTGAAGTGATTAGATGCGTGACCTTGGAGAAACCTTCAATGAATCTTCTATAGTATCCAACTAGTCCCATAAATCATCCCACTTATAAAACATTCTTTGTTCTAGGCCACCCTTTGATTTACTCAAACTTCTCAGGGTCCATTTCTATGCCTTCCTATGAGATGCTATGGCCCAAATAATGGATATTCCTTTAATATAAAGTGCACTTTCTTAACTTGGCATACAAATGGTGAATTCTCAACACTTGTAGTACCAACCTCTAATATTTATCATAATCCTCCTCTATCTTTAAGTAGATAAGAATATCATCCAAGAAGAAAATGATGAATTTTTATAGGTAATCTCTGAACACTCCATTCATTAGACACATAAAATTAATTGGTGCATTTGTTAGGCCAAATGGTACCACCAAAAAATCATAATGGCCATACATTTTTCAAAATTTCATCTTGTTGGTATCCTCTTCTATGATTATCACCTAATGGTAATTGACCTTAGATCGATCTTTGAAAATATCCTTGCTCCCTCCAGTTGATAAAAAATGTCATTGAACTATGATAGAGGGTACATGTTCATTACCATAATGTTATTAAGCTATATGAAGTCAATACACAACCTCTGAGTTCCATCCTTTTCTTCACAAACAGAATTGGTCACCCCAAGGTGAGACACTTGGGTGCATGTACCACTTCTTCAACAATTATTATAGCTGCATCTACAACTCTTTCAACTTTGGTGTGGTCATTCTATAAGGAGTTTTGGACACTAGGGTAGTTCCATGCATTAAGTCAATAGAGAAGTCAATGTCTCTCTTTGGTGGAAATCCTAGTGATTCCCAAAATACATTTGTCATAACATCATTTGAAACCACATATGCTTGTAATGACTCATTACCATCAGTTACATCCATTTCCCTAGTTGTAGGACCAAAATCCCCCTTTTCCTCCCAAAACATATTTACAAAACCCCATTTTTCTTGATGCACGTGACTCTCTCCACTGCAGGTCATGCATATAAGCTCATGTATGTAGCCTATATCAATGTAGGGAGCACATATGAAGTTTTTATGTGACTTGTCCTTCTATAATGTGTGTATATATATGCTTTGGCCTTATACAATGGGCATATGTACGCGCTTTGGCCTTCTACAAGTCGCATACATGACCCAACACTTACATGTTTTTAAAAGTGTATGTACGTGCTTAAATCATATATAAGGGTAGCATATGTACATGCCTTTTGTCAAAGGAAAGAGAGTATGCACCTGGAAAAGTTAGGTCTAAATCCCAAAACAAAAAATGCAACAAAGATATCAAAAGAAATCCAAAAAGAATGGAAACAAAAGATAAAATTCAAGAATGCCTCATAACAATAGAAAAAATTTCTAAAACCAAAAATAAATCCCCAAAGACTCCCAAGATCCAAGAAGACCCTATAGTACCACAACCCAACCTCTAAGTGATCTCAGTAGAAGAGAAAACTCAATCCTAGAACATGTACGCGACTGTCTAAGAGAAAAGTAGTGTATGCACACGACTATGTTCAAGGGAAGTAATGTATAAACATGACTATACCAAAATAAAATCATGTACACCCTATAAAACCTCTGTAAATTGAGAAATCAAGGCTTTGAAGACTCAAGAAAGATAGCAAAAAATCAAAGAATGCTAGATAAATGTCTAAAACAAAGAAAAATCTTCAAAATAAATGAAACCAATAAGTACCCCTAATGGCCCAAAAAGAAAGAATCCTTAGTGGAGTTGTGAATTCTATAGGGAGTGTATGTATGTGAGTTTCCTGAATGAGAGTCTTGTACATTAAGCAAGATGGGGTTTTCTAAATAGTTTTTGGGAGGAAAAGGGGATTTTGTTCCTAGGAGAAGGGAAAGGGATTTAACTAAGGCCAATGAGTCATGATAAGCATATGTGGTGTCAAATGATGTTATACCAACATCTCCATATTCCTTCAATACTCGACAATATTCAAGTCTTGGCTCCTTAACCTTTGTTTTCTCTTCAATATGGGATGCATATATCTGGAACCCTTTCCTAAAACTTATTTTCATATACAATCCTGAAATCTATCTGACAGATATAGGTCTTTGAATACTTTGAAACAACCTCAATTTACCTTCTTCATCAAGGCATGTGAAACCCTTGTTGTATCAATCTAGGACAACACGATGCTTGTCCAACCAATCCATACCAATTAATTAATCATAAGACACAGGTGGTATGATGTTCAAATATTCCTTAGTGTCGACTCCATTCACATTTATTGGGTAATCCTTGACAATTTCATTGACTTTCCTCTTGGCTCCAATGGATAGCTAAACCAACCAAGACTTTGCATTCTTAAATATATTCAATTTAAACCTTTCAACTATATTTGGATCTATATAACTATGACTAGGTCTAGAATCAATCAAAATAGCTATGAGTTGATTGTCAATATTACATTCTACCTCAATAATGTAGGATTGGTAGTTTGCTTGTCTGTTTTCCAAGGTTGCATAAATCCTGGGCATACTCCTACCCATGTCCTCCACCATATCATCTTCCTGGATGTTGTGCACAATCCTCATCCTATCTCCCTTGTGAGGATAATATTTATACAAGTGGTTTCCTTACACTTTATGGGCTATTGTCTTGGCCTATTCCCCAAGGAATATATCATTTTTTGTTAACCTTATGATGGTTGTCCTTGATGATATGCTTGAGATTTGTTTTCTAATGAAGGGTGACTTGAATCCATTCGTCATTTGATCCATATTTCCTTTCTTCTTGTCATCCCAAGTTTTTTTAAAAGCTGGCCTTCCATCGTGTTTCTCATAAAATTACTTATCCTTCCTCATGGATTATTCCAAAGTCTTAGGCTCATAAAAATGGATTATCCTTGTAGAATGATGGTATCCCACTCAATAACCTGTGGATTTTCACCTTTTCGTCCTTGATGAATTCTGAGTATGAGAGGAAACTCTAGGAATTTCCTCTTAGACTCCTCCATAGTCATATTTCCTAGCTTGAGCTCAAAAAATTCTTGCATATTCTTGTCATAGTAATTCTGTAAGAATTATTGTTATTCGAAGTAATTCTTGGACTACTTCCATGAAATTATCTTCTCATGAATATGATTTCCCTTCTTTAGTTGGTCCCACGACATGGAATCTTTCCCCTCAAGATGATATAAGGAAATCCTTTCTTCTAGGTTTCATAAATAAATATGCCTGTAGAAATATTTTCTGATGTCCAACAACTGGAATTTATCATCTCCACCCTTCCTATTCTCTCCATCAAATGGTGGTGGCTTGATATTCCTAACCTCTCCTTGCAAAATATATGAATCAGGCCTCCTATGTTGTTTGACAAGGGAGACAGTTGGGTTTCTCTCTCATTCTGAATGTGCATGTGCTCTTCTAGTTGAGTGTCATGGTGAATGATGATGTCTACTAGCACTCCTCAAGTTCCTATATCCTCTATGGTCATCCCTCCTATCATGATATCTGAATGTTGCTACATGTATTGCATTGTCTTCTTGTTTTGTGCCATAATATTTATTGATTTGTATTTACAACATATTCAAACTCTGTAGCAGTCAAGTATCAATTTGATTCTACTCCTCCCAAGCTCTTATCAACCTTTCATTTTCTTCTTTGTAGCTCTACATTTATTTATGTAATCTTCTCATAGTCTTAACCAACTCCATAGGTTCCACTCTACTTCTATGTTCCTTGGACTCAACTCTACATTTCCTAGGATGATATGTAAACCTATGATATCATCCTCATGGCTATAAGATCCTTGGGAATCTTCCATATATCTATTCCTCATATAGAAACCTCTATTTATGAAAAAATGTGCATGCAACAATTACTTGTTAGAGTTATGCATATTGTAAAATTGTCATTAATTAAGCTACATGTCCTTCTTTGCCTCAATTTTTGAAAAAAACTGATACACTAATCAAAATTATGAGATTTCAATTATATTATATTCTGAATTAGATTTCCAATGAGTATGTGTATGTCTCATTCTGGTTTCTAAGCTAAACATTATGTTTTTTTGAATTTGTTATTCCTACTCAAGTGTGCCCGTGTTCATTAACGAAATCTAGCTCAAAGGCCAACTTCTATCACCTATAGAAGAAACAATGGTGAGAACTAGGAAAACTTTTATATCCTTTGGTGATAGTATTCCTTATTTTGAATACAAAACAACTCTCAAATTTAGGATTTGATATTGCATTCAACTTCTGCATCAATCTTGATTCTCCAACTATCCCTTTTGCATTTTCTTTAGACTTGGATTTTTTAGAGAAAACCACTATCTCCCAAACTGAGCCGATTTGGAAAAATAGTTGTCTATATTGATTAGGAGGTCAAATATTGAGTAAATAAAATTTTCCAGTTTTGTAATCTAGGGCCCCTTTTCCTCCTCTGAAGATCTCTAAAATACCCAAAAAGTGGCTCAAAATAATGGTTTTTTTCTTGTTTTGGAACCTCCACTCCAAACCCTTTGGAATTTAGTCAAAATCCCACTTGGCTATATTTACATGTACTTTTTGAACTCATCATTAAAATTTCATCCTTATCTGGGTCTCGGTCATTGATCACCACCCTAATCTTCAAAAACCACTAATTTGTGTTTTTTGGAAAATTGAAGTAGAATTGGCCAGTGCCCCACACTAGAATTTTTGTAGCCTTATTCACTATGGAAATACATTTTAAATTTTGTCTGATTCTAGGTTTTCTTACTCTGTTTATGGCCAAAACATTTTTTTGGCTCTAGATTTGTTTTTTGTAATCCTTAACCATCTTTCTCCTTTCCTTTCATCCCCTCCCTCTTTCTTCTGTTCCTTTCTTCTTTTCTTCTTTCTTCTTCTCTCTTCTATTATCGCACCAATAATTTATTCCTTCATTGATACATCACTCCAACAATATTTTTCTCCATTGATACATCACTCCAATATTATTTTTCTCGTATGACACATTTCTCCAATAATAATTTTCTTGGATAATAATGTCCTCTTTATCACCACAAATTATTTTCTTTGTCGACAAGAATTATTTTCTTTGTTGGCAAGACTCTTCCCTTTTTTAACGAAAATTGTTTTCCTTTTGGGCAAGATTTCTCAACATTTTCTTTTCTTTTGGGAAATGTTTTGGCTGACGTATTAGGCCAAAAATTTATCTTTCGGTTGATATGTGCCTTTTTCCCAATTTTATTCTCAGTTTTCATCTTCCATACCGGGCAAAAAATGTATATTTTGGTTGATTTATGGGACAAACTTTTGTCCTTTTGGTCAACAATTTGGGCCAAAAATTTATCGTTTTGGTCAACGTATCAGGCCAAAAAATTATCTTTTGGCTGAAGTTTCAAGATAAAATTTTATCTTTTGGCCCACGTATCGAGCCAAGATTTCACCTTTTGGCCAATGTATCAAGCAAATTTTTGATCTGTTTGCTCGATGTTTCCGGCCAAAAATTTATCTTTTTGGATGACATATCGAGCGAAAAATTTATCTTTTAGCCGACATTTCATACCAAAAATTTATCTTTTGGCTGATGATTCAGGACAAAATTTTATTTTTTTAGCCGATGTTTTGGGCAAAAAAATTATCTTTTTGGTCGATACACGCATTTTTCCCAAACTTTTCCAAGTTTTTTCTTTCTTCTTTCTTCTTTGGAATCAACACCATATCGCGCTCAAAAAATTGTCTTTTGACATGATAAAGGGAGTATTTTCTCTTCCTTATCATGCATGACAAGTATTTTTTCTCCACTATTTCCCCCCCCCAAAAAAACTCTTCCATGATACACACAATATCACTTCCTAAAATCTTTTTCCTTGTGATATACACTATACCACCAAAATTTTCTATCTTTTCGACACTTATCTATTTTTCAAAATTGACCGTACGACTATCACAACCATTGCGAAAACCCAAAATTTGGATCTATGATCCAATTTCGGCCACTTAATGGCCAATATGACCCCCATACACACCCATCATCATATAAAAATCAAAATTTGGGGCCTTGACCCCAATTCCTTATGTTAGGAAAAAATCAATTTTTCACCCAACCACACACAAATCAAAACTTTTCTAGTCTATAGTAGACCCATGTCATGAGCCCAATTATTTTCTATCCCAAAGGCTCATATTAAGCACATTTTTCCACCATAATATGACTTAATACTTGTTTTTGACCATATTTATTAGTAAGTCATGGATATTTTTACATGTTGCTTATTAAATGTATTTTGAGGTCGATGTTTGTGTATAATATGTCTTTTTGCTCTAATATTTATGCCAAAATATGTGTGTAGCACCAAGCAGGTCTAAATTCATAAGTCAAGGGCTCCAACACCCTAAAAGCAAGGGATTTTGTGTCCCTCAGAGTGTTCCCAACCAAGAATTAAGGTACATTGTCCCCACTTACTTTCAGAGCGCTCTTTGTGTATTAATCCTACTCATGATCAACAACAGTTTGAGATACATATGTAATTGGATGATATCCCTCATTTACCCACTTTTGTCCTCAATCTAATAAGGGAGGATGAACTCTCAAGCTATATATAGACCTCTAGCCTAGGAGAGAACGAGACTGAATTTTTGAGAATATTGTATTGAGAATTTTTTTCTCAAGACTTTTGTTAAAGACTTAGAGGATTTTTTCTCTTTATGTATTTCTATTGTTAATGAAATAAAGATGGTTTTTCCTTCAATTTATTAGAGTTTTCTCAAGACTCCTTGTGTTACTCGGGTAGGTCCCACTCAAGAGGGCTCAAGGACCTTGTTGCAATTTTTGTAGTTTTCATGGATGCTAATTAGTGATTAATTAAATTTCATTCTCTTTTGAAGATTTTATATATTTTTGGATAATTAATTCTAGTTTCTATCATGGTTATTATTGACTGGTTAGTTACAACATGCATCCTAAAGAAATGTTCAATAGCCTTTTAAAGCACTCTTAAGTGCCTCCCAAGGCCAATAAATTCAGATCCATTTCATTTACTTATAGTCTATATTTTTTTATGCTTCTAAGTACTTACAGTACCTTTCTAGGCCTCATTGTTTTTTCATGTAGGAGTTTCCTTTAGAGACTGCAAAGTTCTTGTAGAAACTGTACAGTTCCTGTAGAAACTATACAGTTCCCGTAGAAACTTCTTGTAGGGTAGTGTTTGTTATAGATTTCATTTAATCTTAATATTATTTTCATGAAAACATAAATAAACAATAAAAAGACATATGGCTTGCTATTGATCAAGGGATTAGAAAAATTAGCTTGTTATATTCATGCATTAATTTAACTCTTCTTTCATTACAGTTTTTTGTCATAACTTAGATTGAATTTGTCTTCTTCTTTCATTTTGTTCTTTACGATTCAATATTATTTAAAACCATTATACTAAGTTCTCTCTATGCAATTTAGATTAATTGTCCTTTCAAGTTGGTTGAGTTTCCTTTAAAGTAGTAGTTTACAATTTTCTTGTACATTCCAATTCCCTACACCACTTCCAACCTTTGATTAGTCTCAGACCTATACTATTGTCAATGCACGCTGCATATACATTGCACAACACCTGTTATGTTTGTATTAACCCAAGGTTGATAAAGTAAAGTAAGAAGCCAAGGGTACAATAGTATTATTGATGTTATTCCTAGGGCCATCCCTTTTTGGCATTATTGCCAGAGAGGTGCTAAGTTTTCATATTATTTTCATTTTTTTATTTCCTTTGTGTGTGACTTAGAGAATTAGAGAAGATACCTCAATTGCAAGGCCAAACTCACTATAATATTTTTGTAGTGTAAAATACCAAGTTATTTCACTTCATGTGAGTATTGTTAGCTCCTTGTGACATTGTTTTGCATTAAAAAAAACAGTTTTACTTTTTTGCAATTTCATGAATGACTAGACCTATAGATATGAAAGGAATTTTCTTCCAACCTCCCCCCCCAAAAAATAGGTCCAATAAATCTAGATATTGGTCCTAAAACACTTGGAATTTGTTTGGAAAGTGAAGCTAGAGAATTTCAAAATATTTCAATAGAAGGAAAATCTCCCTCACCTCGTGTTATGGCTAGTGAAGAAGAGATAGTTGAGTTCCCCATTAAGGAATCCAATGGAGAAGCCAAGATGAAAATATTATCCTTTTGAATTACCTCATTTTCATGGAATTTCTTGTTTTAGTTTGTAGTTATATGCAGGACATATAATTATACTATTGATGAATAGAAGCTCAAATGTTTTCCTTCTACCTTGAATGATTTAGCTCTAATATGGTTTATGAACCTGGAGGGAAATAGTATCACAACTTGGGATCAAATGAAAAATACCTTTAGTGAGTGATACAGAGACTATTGCATAGCAAGGGACACAAGGGATGGTATTTTCATAATCACTTAAGGACTTGTTGAATCTCTAGAAGACTTTGAAGAGAGATTTTGGCTAAGATACAAAAAAGATCAAAACTGTACGATGGATGAAGACTCACTCAAACTTTTCTTACTCAGAGGCGTAAGAGAATATATTATGGAAACATTGAATCTCCTATACAATGGATATATCTATCATATGGACTATGATGACATCAAAATAATATTCAAGAACCATTCAAGGTGCTCAAGGAAGAAAGTTAAAAACAATAGAGGTTTGGTACCTCAATATTCTAACTGTATAGCTCATATAAAGAATGAATTAGGAGGGTTAATATAAGATATGAAAATTGATAGTTTTCATTCTTTATCCATGCAAATGGATACCTTTCATATAAAAAATAAACGAGAGGAAGCAGAGAAGACATTGGTTATCAATTGTCCTTTATGCACTAAAAGCATCCTAGAAATGAGTGCCCTCTAGATATTATAGATGTTTGTGGTATTTACGAAGAAAACAATCAAAATAACAAATTTCCTTCTTTTCCATGATTGGAAAATACATTTAGAGGAGCAGAGGAGAATGTGGAATCACTATACTTCATCAATCAAAGGAGGCTTAGAGCACCAAGACCCTTCCAAACAGGTTTAAAATTCAATCCTGCTCAAACTTTTGGTGCATATAACAATCAAATGTCTCATCAGCCATGTTATAACCCCAATCCATATCCTTAGAAAAATAAAAATCCTTGGAAATATCAGGGACCAAAAATTCCTTCTTCATACCAATATTTCCCTAACATACAACAAAATCAAAACCATCAGTGGAGTCAACCTCTACAAGGATGGAGGCCACAATTTTTTTAGCAACTTGTGTTAATTCCTCCTCCTCCTAAAACCAACAAAACTAATAAAAATAATGTTCCTCCTAATAATCCTTAGCTACCTCCTCAACTTGCTTCGAATATAAAAAACAAACAAGTTCAACCTGTATACAATAGTGAAACAACTTATCAGACTTATTCCTTAGGATTACAAGAGATCGATATTAGATCAGGAAAAGTCTCACAAAAAAACCAAAGCTCATATAATATGTAGAATCTGATAAAGAAGATATTACCTCACTTCAACCACAAACTCCCCCTTACCCTGAAAGATTAAATGAAAAGAAAACTTATACATCTTAAGAGAAAAAACTTTTAGGGGAAAATAAGAGTTTATGTATAAAAATACCTCTCCTACAAGCCCTCAAGGATGTACCTATTTTCAATAGGTTTACCAAAGAAGAGTGCATTAGAAGGCCAGCGAGGAAAAGGAAAGATGCCCCCACCATAAATTTTATAGGACAACTAATTGAGCTTATGCTTAGGAAGTTAATTGTACCTAAATACTTGGATCCAGGAAGCCCTCTAGTAAATGTTTACATAAAAAAAACCTTGATCCAGAATACTCTCATAGACTTAGGGGCTGCCATCAATTTTATGACCAAAGATACTATGTTAAAAATCAACCTTTAAGTATCCTTGAGAGATAATCCCACTGTCCTTGAGCTTGTAGACAAATCCACAGTCAATCCTGAAGGGATGATAGAAGATGTAATAATCTCTATTGATTCTTGGGAGTACCCTACTAACTTCTTATTCCTTCAAACCAAGTCTCAATTCAATGGGTATGCTCATATTTTTGGAAAGCCTTGGTTAGCCATAACAAATTCATATATTAGTTATAGGGAAGGAAACATGACTATAAATGATGGTTTGTCCCAAAAGAATATTGTTATTTATCCTCCTGCCCAACCTTTAATAACATAAAAACTCCATATATGGGTAGAGGAAGAAGAAAATATGACACAAGCAACTACATATCCCATCTATACAATCAACACAACTTTGGTCAATAGTACAGTTGATGAAGATACTTTCCTTGATTTTTTTTTGCAAAATCAATATCCAATTGATGTAAAAATAGAAGGGATAAGTGATGAGAATAGATCTGAAATTTGTACTAAAAAAAAACACGATTATGGAAATATTTTTTCATTGTTGATATAGAATATCCTGCTATCAAAACCATAGAGATCAGCCCTACAAAAACACTCAAAACTAGCAATAAACTTACTAGTCAACAAGAACAAAAATTATTAGATGTGTTGAAAAGAAATACTGAAGATTTTTCTTGGGATTACAAAGACATGAAAGGTATACATCCTTATATTTTTACTCACCATATTTATATCAAGGAACACTATAAACCTATTAGGAATCCTCAAAGGAGGATGAACCCTAAAATGAAAGACATAGTTAAACAAGAACTTCAAAATTTGTTAGATGTTGGATTCACATATCCAATCTCAGATAGTGAATGGGTCTCTCCTCTAGTCATTGTCTTGAAGAATAATGAGAATTGGAGGATATGTGTGGATTACCTAGAGTTAAACAAGGCTACCAAAAAGGACCATTTCCCCTTACCCTTTATTGACCAAGTATTGGATGTCTTAGCCGAGAAGGAATACTTTTCATTCATGGATGGATTTATTGGATACAACCAAATTCAGATAAGTCTTAAAGATCAGGAAAAAACCACATTTATTTGTCTTTGGGGTACGTTTTTCTACCAAGTCTTACCATTATGTCTATGTGATTCCCCAACCACTTTCCAAGGAATAATACTCAACATCGTTTTAGAACTCATCCATGATAAATTTGGGATCTACATGAATGAATTTACCCATATGGAGAGTCTTTTGATGAGGCCTTAGACAATCTAGATAAGGTTCTCTAAATATGTAGAGAAATGAACCTATCCCTTAACAATGAAAAATGCAATATGATGATGAATGAAGGGATTGTGTTAGGACACCATCTATCCTCTAGGGGGATTGAAGTAGACAAAAAAAAAAATTCAAAATCATCACCCTACTTCCTACACGCCTGAAGCCAAAGGATATCATAATTTTCTTAGACATGTAGGACATTATAGGAGGTTCATCAAGGATTTCAGTAAGATATCTTCTCCCATGTTTACACTATTATCCAAAGATGTAAATTATTGTTGGACTCTAAACTGCAAAGAATATTTTGAAACCATAAAAGAAAAACTCTCAACTACTCTTGTATTACAAGGTCTCCATTAGGCTCTTCCATTTCATATTCACAGTGATGCATCATATCAATCTATAAGATCAATTTTAGGACAAGATGAATATAACAAGCCTTATGCCATATATTTCATAAGCAAGAATTTGGTTGGTGCAGAACTAAACTACATTGTCACAAAAAAGGAACTATTTAGACATTATGTTATAGGGTATAAAGTTTTTGCACATACATATTATGATTTCATTAGATACTTGATGAAGAAACTTGGAATAAATGGTAGAATGATTAGATGGTTTTTGTTATTACAACAATTTGATATAACAATTCTTGATGAGATTGACAAGAAGAATGTAGTTGGAGATGTTTTGTCTAGGTTGACTATTCCTACTGGAGAAGAAACGATTGATGATGAATTTCCATATGAGCACCTCTTTTCCATATCAATACAAACCCCCTGGTTTTCTAACATAGAAAATTCACTGACAACATGGAATTTTCCTCAACATTTCTCCTATAGAGAAAGATGCAAGATCATCCAAAAAATATCAACCTATACATGGGTAGTTGGTTATCTATTCAAACTTTTCCCATACCAAATATTGAGGAGATGAATAAGATAAGATGAGGCCTTACATGATATTCTCCATTCTTTTCATGATGAAGCATGTGGGGGACATTATGCAGGAAAGAGGACAACTTACAATATCTTACAAGTTGGATACTAGTGGCCAACCCTACATAGATATTCTCAATAATATAGTTCACATTGTGATGACTGTAAAAGAATGGGGAAGCCTACAAAGAGAAATTAGATTCCTTTGTATCCCAAAGTATCATTGGAACCATTTGACAAGTGAGGTATGGAATTTATAGGTCCAATTGATCCTCCATCATGGAAAAAGAGGAAGATATTGGTATGCACTAATTATTTGATGAAACAGGTTGAAGTAAAATCTATGAAGGATTCCACAGAACCAAATGTAGTTGCATTCCTCCAAGAATGCATATTCTTAATGTTTGGTTATCCAAGAGAGATATTATTAGACCAAGGACCTCAGTTTACATCCAGACTTATTGAAGAAATCATGAAGGAACACAACATCTGTCATAGGAAATCAAAACCCTACCATCCATAAGAAAATGGGCAGGCCAAAGTCACCAACCGAGAGCTGTAGAACATCCTCACTAGAACAATGAGTATGAACAAGAAAAAATGTTTAAAGAAACCCATAGAAGCATCATGGAAATACAACATCACATGGAGGACTACCACTCGACTCATACCATTTGATTTATTCTACAGTAAGAAATCCATGCTCCCTATTGAATTTGAATACCATACACTAAGGACAACAACTGAATTAGACATGGATTTACCATAAAAAAGGAGAAATGTTGAGCCAATTAAATGCCTTAAATGAGTTCAGAATGCAAGCACACTTTAACACTAAAGTAGTGTAGCAACAGAGAAAAGACTAGCATGACAAGAAAATTAAGCATAAGAAGTTCAAATAATGGGATTGATCCTACTTATATGATTCAAGATTCAAATAATTCAAGGGTAAATTGATTTCCATATGGTTAGGTCCTTACAAAATTGAAAAATTATATGATAATGGTCCAGTACAGATCAAAAACATTGATGAAGAAAGAATTCCCTCGCTAGTAAATGGATTTAGGTTAAAATTTTACAGAAGCTAATGACAAGGGAAGAATTCATGACAACAATAGAAGAAACAAATATGGGATGTTATTGTTAAAAGCACATATTCTCCTCAATCCCATCCAAATGATATATATATATATATATATATATATATATATATATATATATATATATATATATCTCTCAACTCGGGGATGAAAACCTTGAAGGCATCTAGGACAGATCTATGGGTGAAAACCTCTAATGGAGGTAGTCTCATATATGAGGAATAAAAGAGAAATATTCTCATCCCAATTCTATGATGGAGGTAGTCTCATATATGAGGAATAAAAGAAATATTCTCATCAATAAAACCTCCCTAGGGCTTGACAAGGCAAGGCATTGATCAAAACCAATAATGACACCTCTGCCTTGAGGGAAACAAAAAGGATAGAAAAGAAAAGAGAAAAGAAAAAATAAAATAAAAGAGAAGAATAAATATTTTAGAATAATAATGTTTTGTTTTGCAGGTACCCGACACTTCATTTTCTACAACCATCTACACAAGAAGGAAACCAATAAACAATTAGAAACAACTCAATAAGGACAATAAGCATTTTCAGATTATTTTCTTTCAACATCCATACATAACACTTTCCATCATTTTCATTCATAAATACTTTCTCTTTCCTTTTTCTCATTCATTAGTACCACTTTCCATACTCAACATTTTCATTTTACCCTTTTTTTCAATAAAAAAATCTACAAGGTTATCCTACATGTTTCTATACGATCAACCTATAGGACCATTTCTACAAATAATGGAAATCATTCAAGGGTCAAGACAACCATTACAAAACCAATTGTTAATATCAAAAACACCACAATATTATTCAACCATTCCTACATTAGATACAACCATCAGGACATAAAAATCATAGTTCTATAGGATACTTTGTATCCTGTAGAAAAAATTCATCATAAAAACTACAGTTCTACAGGATGCTATGTATCCTATAGATCTCTTGGAAGCCACGATATTCAACATCTCTCTATGAAATAAAATTGTAGCACCCATATCGACGATGATGTATTCAACACCAATATCAAGAAGGGGAACTGAGCATCATCAAGAAACCAATCAACCACTTAATGATGAACAACAAGACAATCTACCATTAGTTTAACCACATGCAGACACAAAATTAGATGCATGAAAAGGTAACAAAGATAACACATTCATCTTTCCTCCTAAACATTCATTAATCCTCATGAAATGATATACATGCTTATTTTATATGATGAAAATGTTGGGTATGTGTTATATTCTTTGCATGTGTGTGTGTGGGCGCATCAGATATGACAATTGCGTATGATGATCCCTCTAGTAGTGTTCTTTGTGTCGTGTGTGTTGGGAACTTTCCTAGGGGGCTCCCAGGGGGGGCAGGTATCCCCCCCTGGTTATGCGCAGCGTTCGTGGCAACGCGCCGAAATTTGTTTTTTGGCAGTTTTTGCTACTTTTAGCGGATTTTGTTATTTTTAGCGGTTTTGTAAATTAATCCTCGATTAAGGGATTAGGGTTTTGGTATCTATGGAATACCTAATTTTTTTTTACATATATTGTATGGTGAATGGTGAAATTCGTTATAACGAATATAAGAAAGGTTTTCCCGGTTGAGGGTTTTCGGTATAAAATTTTTGTGTACTCTGTGTATGAGCCATTGATTAAATTCTATTTTTCTTAAGAATCTATATGAATTGCTTTACTTCACAGGTTTAAAACTTACATGTGGTATCATAGCTCATTTTTGGCTTCAGAGGGATTCCTTTGTTGTTGAGGGTTTGGCTCGGTCTTGATAGATCAAGTTTATCTTGGGTCTATGATAAACCTGGGTTTAGTGGGAGCTTTTGTAGTGGATATTCAAGTATAGAAAGAGGAATGGCGAGCTCATCTAGAATCAAGATAGATAAGTTAAATGGTAAAAACTTTGAGCTATGGAAGCTCAAGATGGAGGACCTTCTTGTAGACAAAGAACAATGGATCATTGTGGATCCTGGTACATAGCCTACTGGTACACCGTCTACTAGCACACAGGCTACTGGTACACAAACTACTAGTACACAAACTACTAGTACGCCATCTACTGGTATGTCGAAGGAAGATTGGGAGAAGCTGGATAGAAGAGAAAGGAGTACTATTTGACTCTGCCTAGAAGATTCGGTTTTGTTGAATGTCTCGAGAGAATCTATAGTCAAGGAACTATGGGATAAGTTGGGGAATTTGTATCAATCAAAGTCCCTGGTAAACAAGTTGTTTCTTCAAAATAAGTTGTATCATCTTAGGATGGAAGATGGATATTTTGTAACAGAACATCTAAATTCCTTTAATACTCTGGTAACTCAACTTGTCTATGTTAATAATACGATTACAGAAGAAGATAAGTGTATTACTTTGTTATGTTTTTTGCCAGACTCTTGGGATAATCTGGTTGTATAAATTGGTAGTACCACTCAATCTACATTGAAGTATGAGGATGTAGTTTCATCCTTGTTATCTGAAGAGATTAGGTGGAAAAGAATGGATAGTCATAGCACAGATGATTTATTTGTAAGAGGTCGTACCCAAGATAGGAATCCTAGTAAACCTTCGGGGGAGGAGATCTAAATATACAGGTAGATCTAAGTCTCTAGGAAAATCTTTGAGGAAATGATGGAAGTGTGGTAAAACATGGCATTATAAGAAAAATTGCAAGTCTAAGAAGGTTGATAAACCACAGGGATCTGATAGTACCTCTTCCACAGAGGCGAAAACATCCACTAAAGAAGGAGGTGATGTTTACCTGCCATCTACAAGTACACATGCAAACCATGATGTGTGGTTAATCGAATCAGGTGCATCATACCATATGACTCCTCATAGGGAGTGGTTCTCTGAATATGAAAAATACGATGGCAGTGATGTATTCCCAGGAGATGACTCGATAGAAAAAATATTGGGACGTGGAAGGGTTAAGTTGATGCTAAAAAATGGAAGGATTAGAACTCTCCCTGGTTTTTTGCACATTCCAAAACTAGCCAGAAGCCTAATATATGTAAGCAAGATAGATGATGTAGGAGTGGATACTGTATTTGGAAAGAACACCTTCAAGATGGTATGAGGAGAAATGGTGTTGATGAGGGGAGTTCGGTGTGGAAATATGTACAAGTTGTTGGGAAGCACTTATACTAATGGGTGTAACAGTTTTGTTGTCCCTGAAGAGAGAAATAAAGAAGACAAGACCAATATTGTCCCTGGAAAGAAGACCATGCTATGGCATCAAACACTGGGACATATTGGAGAAAAGCGCCTTCGAGCACTACATGGTAAAGGTATAGTTGAAGGTATGTCTAATTGCACTCTGAATTTTGATTTATGTGAACATTTCATATATGGTAAACATAATCGAGTAAGATTCCCATCTGGTGCTACAAGAGAAAAGGGGATCTTAGAGTTGATATACAGTGATGTGTTTGGACCTGCTCCTATTCCATCCCTAGGTAAATATGTGTATTATGTTTCATTCATAGATGATTTTTCAAGTAACACATGGATTTATTTTCTTAGAAATAAATATGAGGTATTTGATAAATTTAAAGAGTTTAAGGCTTTGGTAGAAAATCAGATAGAGGAGAAAGAGAATTTTGTGGAAATGAATTGAAAGAATTCTATAAGAAGTGTGGTATAGCAATGTAGAAGACTACTCCATACACTCCTTAGCAGAATGGAGTTGCAGAAAGGATGAACATGACATTGATGGAAAAAGAAAGGAGCATGCTCAATAGTGTCGGGTTAGGACAAGAATTCTGGGCAGAGGCAGTGGGTACTACATGTTACCTGGTCAATTGATTGCCTTCATCAGCGTTGGATGTTAAAAATCCACACGAGGTATGGTCTGGAAATAAACCCTCTCTTCAACATCTTAAATTGTTTGGTTGCGATGCTTATGTACATGTTCCAAAGGAAAATAGGAGTTAGCTGGATAAAAAGGATGAAAAGTGTATCTTTATTGGTTATAAAGATGGTGTGAAAGGTTATAAACTTTGGAACCCAAAAACCAAGAAGACTGTTTACAATCGAGATGTTGTTTTCAGAGAGGTAAAAGATGTGTCCAAACATAAATTCCTACCAAATCAAGACGAACCTAAGAAAATAGAGCTTGATTTGGATGATGAAATATCTTAATCCTCTGAAGAAGAGGAAGCAGAAGAATAAGAAGAAGAAGAACCTCATACCCCAGTATTGAGGAGATCAGTGAGAGATAAAATGCAACCAGAAAGGTATAGTCCACCTGATTTCTGTTCCAATTTTGTTTTATCTATTACTGATGATGATCCCAGAACTGTTAGGGAAGCAGTGAATTCAGAGGATAGTAAACTCTGGAAGAAGTCCATGGTTGAATAAATGGATTCCTTGGATAAGAATGAGGCATGGGATATAATTGAGTTGCCAGCTCGAAGAAAATATGCTGGTAGAAAATGGTTGTTTAAGAAGAATTTTAATGCATAAGGTAAAGTGGAGAAATACAAAGCTCGGTTAGTAGCAAAAGGTTATTCCCAAGTAGAGGGAATTGAATTTGGTGATATTTTTTCTCCTGTTTCTATTTTAACTTCTATTAGATTTATTTTATCTATTTCTTCTTCTTTTGATCTTGAAGTGGAACAGATGGATGTGAAGACAACATTCCTACATGGGGATCTGGAAGAAGAAATCTACATGAAGTAGCGAGAAGGATTTGTAGTGAAAGGAAAGAAAGAGATGATCTGTAAGCTAAAGAAGTCACTATATGGTCCGAAGCAATCACCCAGGATGTGGTACCAAAATTTTGACACATACTGTTAAGGTCCTAACCCGCACATAGGTAGATCAATGTATTCGGATGTAATAAAGGTCAATATTAATAAGACCTTTCAATAAAATAGAATAAGGCGGATGTAAGAAGACCTAATAGAATCTTCCACTTCTAGAAGGATCTTCC
>SNQJ01S0029989.1:141636-153600 GCA_010110895.2 Picea sitchensis
ATCTCCACAGATGAGTAGATAAGCATACATTTTGGTAAAGCTTCTATCCAAGATGAAAGAGTTTGCGTACTCAAGATGGAGCTCATGGAAACAATTTCCTTGTTATTGAAAAAGGAAGAAATGACTCTCCAAGTTAGGAGGGAGCACTAAAAACATTATTGAAGACATTCATTTTCAAGATTGAAAAATAGTCCATCTTGGATAGATGCTTTCCTGTTCGGAAAGTGGATTGAGACTTCTGACGGACAGTCACTTCCCATTGTGGTTAACATGGGAATTAGTTTGATTACTGATGTATCATAGACAACAACTTCCCATTGTGGTTAGCATGGGGAGTGGTCTAGGGCAGTCTCTCTTCTTGAAGGTTACTCAAGAAGACTGACCCGCCTCGCCCGAAAACGATTTCTCATTGTGGTTAACATGAGGAATGGTCCATTTTGGAGGTTGATGCAGGACAATATTTTCCTCTTGTGGTTAACAAGGGAAATGGTCTGGACATTCATTTCTTAGGGTTTATACATTCTCTCCAGGGTTCACTTTGATTAGTGTAGGAGGAATGGCCCAGGGTGGGGAATGGTCTAGGCTCAGCAATCAGGGACAGACATCCTTAGGGTTTATACATTCTCTCCAGGGTGAACTTTGATTAGTGTAGGAGGAATGACCCAGGGTGGGGAATGGTCCAGGCTCAACATTCCTTAGGGTTATACATTCTTTCTAGGGTGCATTTTTATTAGTGTAGGAAGAATGGCCGAGGGTGAGGAATGGTCCAAGTTCAGAAGACAAGACAATTATTCTTCCTTGCTTGAGAAGAATAGTCCAGATATCTCATTATTCTACTCTGAGGCAGATATTCTTTCAGAGCTCATAGATATGAGTGAAAGATTGGCCCAGATGATTCAGTTTATATCATAACATTGTTTATGTGCAGGTTGTTATTAGATGTTTGTTATGAAGACTGTATGACAATAGATGTAGACTACTGTGGTGGATATGTTCCACTGTTTGTGACTATACATTGTTGATCAAGTACTTGTGTATTACTTGGTGTGCTAGTGTACCAATGGATTGTAGTTATGTACTACTGTGGATAGACACAATTGTGTTCTATTTTTATTCTAATTGCCTTGAAAAATATCAGCAGTTTATTGGAGATAATCATCATCTAGATGAATGATGAACAGAGATTTTCCAGACAGAAAATAGTTCAGAGCATTATAAGAATGACTCTTGTGTCACTCTATGGTGTGAGTGACTTATCCAACATCATGTTTGATTACTCAGATGAAGTATGGTTTTGAGAGATGATGCAGCTGATGGTGATGGTGATGCTCATGATCTAGTCATGAGATAGTCTAGATGACTATGTTGATGCTATCGGGTGAATGGTGTGTTTTTGTGCTCAAGACCATTACCTGTAATACCTCCCTAGCTAGGAGGGAGTGTTAATATTATGGTAGTTGTGGGAGGTATTTACCTCCACGTGTGAACCTGGCGAGAATAGAAGACTCCAGAAAGCAAGAGAAAACCCTAATGAGTTGGCTAATAACCCTAGAAGTCTTGTCGGCTAAAGAAGATAATTTATATTAGGTTATTAGCCTCCAAGAGAAGAAGTCGACTAGAAATAATAATAATATAATGAACAGAGATATATCCAAAAGGAGAAGTCGGCCCCAGCAAGTCTGGCAGAACCACTATAAATACAGGGTTCCAGTTCTCATTTGACACATCTCAGAATTGTAGAGAGAAACTGGTGCACACTGTAGTTCCCATTTTGGAGCGCATGTGTGGAGGAGAGTTGCAGGTGCAGCTGCTACAGCAACTAGTTTCAGTATTGGATTGGACTATCTCTTGGATAGGGTTTGGACTATCTGATCAGCTATTGTTGGTGCGCTATCCTTGCAGGAAGATGTGCTACACCTTGTTTGGCTATCTAGCTTAGGTTTTACTTTCGGAGTAATTCTCAGTCAAGGTTAAGGTGCTCGGAGGGTGGCTTCAGCCTATGGTTGGGTGACGAGGGTATCGTCAATGGTAAAACGAGCACACAATCTTCTATATTCTANACCTCCCTAGCTAGGAGGGAGTGTTAATATTATGGTAGTTGTGGGAGGTATTTACCTCCACGTGTGAACCTGGCGAGAATAGAAGACTCCAGAAAGCAAGAGAAAACCCTAATGAGTTGGCTAATAACCCTAGAAGTCTTGTCGGCTAAAGAAGATAATTTATATTAGGTTATTAGCCTCCAAGAGAAGAAGTCGACTAGAAATAATAATAATATAATGAACAGAGATATATCCAAAAGGAGAAGTCGGCCCCAGCAAGTCTGGCAGAACCACTATAAATACAGGGTTCCAGTTCTCATTTGACACATCTCAGAATTGTAGAGAGAAACTGGTGCACACTGTAGTTCCCATTTTGGAGCGCATGTGTGGAGGAGAGTTGCAGGTGCAGCTGCTACAGCAACTAGTTTCAGTATTGGATTGGACTATCTCTTGGATAGGGTTTGGACTATCTGATCAGCTATTGTTGGTGCGCTATCCTTGCAGGAAGATGTGCTACACCTTGTTTGGCTATCTAGCTTAGGTTTTACTTTCGGAGTAATTCTCAGTCAAGGTTAAGGTGCTCGGAGGGTGGCTTCAGCCTATGGTTGGGTGACGAGGGTATCGTCAATGGTAAAACGAGCACACAATCTTCTATATTCTAACAGCTACGTCTACCAAAATTGTAAATATTACTGAATGACCCAATTTGTTACGATCTACATTGGGCCCCCATGCTGACTAAATTGCCCTTGGATATTCTGAAATTTGAAGGCAAGCCTAGCGAAGATCTAGGTGATCATGTGATGACTTTTCATTTATGGTGCTTGTCAAACTCACTGAAATACAACTTTATCCAGTTGCACCTTTTCCAATGCACTCTTATAGAGGGTGCTGCAAAATGGTATATTGAGCTCGACCACTCAAGTTGATCGTACTTTAACGACTTGGCAATGGTATTTTGGAACCATTTCTAGTTACTTGTGAGATACGATGTTGGCACCGAATTGTTGGCCAACTTTGAGAAAACCAAGGCCAACCATATCTCTGATCATATCCGAGAATGGAGGTGTAGAAAGAGATTAATTAAGGTCAAGGTCCCTCCTTCTTTCTTGCTTGAGTGGTTCCTAAAGTCTTTGGTGCCCTGCCTATCCAAGGACGTAGCGACTTCTGGAGTGTTTTCAGAATAGGAGGTGATTATGAGAGCACAATATCTTGAACTGATCTACTCTCAGTCTGGCATGCTCTATGATATTTTTCCAGATGCACCACAGTCTACTCTTGATAAGGCCAAGCAAAATTTTGGACCCCATGTCGATGGTATTGTGGGCTCAGTGCAAAGCAATTCCATGGACCTATTTTCAAATCAGTTGCAACAATTGTTGATACAATACACTATGGCCATCCAGACTTTGAGTTCGATTGTTCCCCCTACCCAAATGTCGGATGTACACAGTGTGCACTCAACGAATCCCAAGGCCAACCAACATCCCGAGGGAAATAAGAAACAAAATAAGTATTTAAGTGAAAGAGGGAGGGATTTGTACTTACTCGGTCTAAGTAGAAGTTCATTTCATCCACTGAAGCTCACATAATAAACTCTTTTAGCGAAGGGGGTTTTTCACCTTTTGGTTAATTTTCGATTTGCAATGGTAAAAATGAGTTGTCAACTTCTATATATAGACATTTTTGGCCATTTTTCCTCTTTTTAACACCCTTTGTCATTTTTCCTAAGGGACTAAATCTTCGAAAAAGGAACATTCTCCTTGGTTTTGGTTTATCACCTTTTTCATGCCTTGGAGATTACCTACGAAAAAGGAACCCCCCCGGAGTCCATAGTTAATCTCTTTTGAGACTCCCTAAAATTGAAAATATCGCTGAGTGACTTTGTTCCTTCACACTCATTAAATTGGTCCAGAAGAACATCTACTGGCATGATTTTAACCCTTTTTCCATCCTGTAGATTATAGAAGAAAAAGGAACGCCTCGGGAGATTCGTCTTTCCAGGAGAGTTCTCCTTAGTAATTTTTATACTTTTTCGGACTAAGGAGACTAAAATTAAAAAAAGGCTACGAGTCCATAGTTAAGATCTTTTCAGACTCCTTAAAATTGAAAAGATTGTCGAGTGATCTTGTATTTGTCACACTCGTTAAAATGGTTTTGAATAGACGTATTTTTGGTGGACGTTTAACCCTTTTTTAAACCAACTAGACTATCTCTGAAAAAGGTACTTCCTGGAGTCTTCTTTTTGTGTTTTTGTAGACTCTTTAAACATGACAAAACCATTGAGCTTACCTTCTCTGGGCTTGTAAAAATTACATAGAAGGGGTCTCATTGTGTCTTTCTTAATCACATTTGAATATTTGTGTCTTAGGCCTAATTTCGGCTCCATGTTGCTCTCAAATGAACCTTTGAAGCATTCCTTATACGCAATCCTTATAGCACTTCTTTCCTCTGTGACCTAACACCTTGACCCATGGATGAATTTTCCCCAAATTTCCTTTTCCTGCACATGTCTCCTTGCTCTGAGCATTAGTATGTTCCTTGCGATTGTAACTAGTATGCTTTCTTGCAACACTCATTCCTCCTTTGTAACGTACCATTCTTTTATTCTTTTTCAAGATCTTAAAAAATTGAAAAGGGCAAAAAAAAAAAAATATTCCAAAAAGAGGGGACGAGAAATATTCATTCTTTTTTCAACAGCATAGAGACTCTCCCTTGGACAAAGCACATCCTTTTGTTTGTTCGTCAAGCATTAGGATCTAGTATGACCTTAGGAAGATGGTCTTTCTACATAGATATGTGTCCTCCTCCATTTGGTTACTCTTCCAGACACATGGAGAGTTTGCATTTCTTCCTGCATCGCGAACTTATGTCAATTTCATGTTGCCTGAGTCTGATAATATTTCATGATTTTGTCCAAGGGAAGTTTCACTCAACCTGATTTGGCCTTTCTACATTTTTTCTCTTGATGTCAATGAGTCAGCCATCCCGAGAGTCTAGTCAAGTTCAGATTCAAAATCGATGAAGTTTTTTGCCTGATCATAGAGATCCTCATGTGTTTTGCAGAAGTGTTGTCGAAGACCTTAGGGTAGTGATTTATATACTCCCATTATACTCCTACCCTATTTTTGAATATTTTTATGTTATTTCTCGAGCTATGAAGACCTCATCTCCATTCATCAGGCATCATTATCTTCTTGAAGATGGATACTAAACTTGTATATATTCAACTGATTTTGAGATTTAGATCCATTGTGTATTTCTCACGGCTGCACTTTATATAGTTATATGACATGGATATGCAGTGTATTTGATTGGAAGTCATGATTCATTTCATCCTTAGCATGGGTATGCCTGCCTTGGATATATAATTGTTATTTTGCAGATCGCACCTCCCAAATTCTAGTCTCGAGCTCACTTGATTTCACACATTGGTGAAGATATTGTAATGTATTTTGGGCATTAGTTTCTCTTATTACCTCACACATTAGGGGGCATCTTTTATAAACCTAAAATTCCCTATCCATACATACATGACCTTGGCCCTCTTACTTGCATATTTTTCCAAAGAAATGGTGAGGACAACTTCTTAAAAAACCATTTTTTAGAGCATGTACGCGCCCTACAACACTACATCTCGCGTACATACATTCGCTACATGATAGATAGCCTGCATACATATTCTTTCTACACACTAAACAACCCGCGTATGCTTGCAAAACTTGTAATAAATTCAGTGAAATTCACGGGCTATTGGAGGTTTCCCAACCAATTCACCTCCTATGGACCGTCACCCAACCAAATAACCATCCTTTTGTCATATGGAATGAGGTTTTGGGGTCACATTTAACATACAAGCATAAGAATAGTGAAACTCTTCCCAATTTCACTTCCCCTCCTTGCCCAAGATTTTGCTACCTTTTGTGAGATATTGCCTCAGAATTCCTTCATCAACCCCTTCTTCTTCCATTCAATTCATTCCCTTTCTTGAGGTGATCAGAAGATTGAGAGAAGAGGCCTATTCAAGGTGCACTTGGAGAATTGTAAAGATGATCCCAGACCAGGTTCACGGAATGGTGGCCGACACAGATTGTAAGTTTCATTCTTTGTTTGATGAATAAAAGAATCTCTTTTCCCTGTCCCAAATAATGATTTTTTGTGTATTCTCTTTTATTTATACTTATCGTTTGATATCTAACCCTAAATCATGAATAGAATAACATGCTTGTAGTCCTTGTTTGCCTAGTTTTGGATGCAGGTCAACATTGGGAGTAGACTTGCAGTCGTTGGAACTACAAATCTTGAGGAGATCATCACCAGACATGGGATAAAAGGTACAATTATCGATCTTCTCTCTTATTTATTTCTTTTCATTTGTTTTGGTATGTTTGGGTTTGAGTAGAAAATAGATTGAATTTTAGACAGTCATTCGGTCTATCTACATCTTAAACCCTGGTGTAGTTAAAAGGGGGATTTTCCCACTAGCAATGCTAAGATTCAATTTCCATGTGGAGTTAAGTAATTTAAGTGGAGGCTCGTTCCAAGAGTCGTGATCATGAATTAAGGAGTAATTGAAACATCAAATCAACAATTGTGACAAGGCAATAGTCTAATCCAAAACTTTGGTATAACTTGGAGTAAAAATAATTTGAGTCACCATTTCAAAATTGTGAGGGTAAGCCATAGCTAAGTTCAATTTGTGTTAAGTAAGGAAACATGATTGTATGTGAGGAAAATGAGAAAAGAACAAGAATTCTTCTAGGGAATTTGTTCCAGGAACCAAACTATTATAGGTAACCAGTAAAACCCTCATAGCCAAGAAATCACTCTCCATGTGTTAAAGTCTTCTAAGATATTGTCAAAATTCCTATGTTTTGTAGACCCGTGGTCAAATATACTAGTATTTGTATGATTGTTTTAGAAAACCTGTGTCCTATAGAAACTCGGCTGATACAGTCTTGTAGAACATGGTTCCTGTAGAATTTTCTTACATAGTTCCTATTGGAACAACTGTAGAAAGATCATTGTGTCTTGAATTTGTGGAAGAGCCCTCGGTTTTTTCCCCAAGTAAATACTTTCTGAAATTTACTAACCACCATGACTACCTAAAGAAAATATGATCTATCACATTTCATGAACAAGGCCTCTACAAGAAACCAATAACCAATTCTTCTCTCATTTTTTCCTCCCTTCCAAAACTTTACTCCTCATATTTGAAAGATCAACTCATCAACATCAACCATGGGAGTTGGGTTTAATAAGAGGGAGCCAACATAACCTTCTAGGGTTTATGCTAATCCATAAATTATGGAAAATTTTCAATAGTGAAATTGGTTGGGATACTTTGAAAGACTCAGAGGGTATAATGATGAGGTGGATATATAATTTTCCCTCAAATTTTAGAATATACATGATCAAGAGTATGTGGCCACAATGAGGGGACTAGTAATTATAATCAATGAAGCCTCCATCAGTAGGATAAATATTTTCCCCATGGGTATCCATTGGGATAAAGAGAAGAAACACAAATCCATTATTGCCAAAAAGGCATTCTTCCTTCCAAATGAGAAGCCCGATGAAGACAAGAATGGTATTAAAAGCGATTCCATCCCTCATACTTGGCCAAAAGTGACCTATCACATCATCAAGTATATTGCATGTGAAGGAAGGATGAGTGTGATGTATGCTTACCACTTCATAATATTACAACTTAGACATATTTCAAATCAAGAGTCGCATAAGAACTTCCGAATTCCTTACTTCCTCCTCCAATCATTAAATAAAATGATACTAAAGGCATAGAAGGGAAAAAATGATTTTTTAACACATCATGGGATCATAAAATTGATAGTTTCAGATTCCCTCAGACAATTAAAGAACATAATTTTGTGGGAAGGTTTCATAAATATGGATCTGCAAGAATTTGAATAGAAACACATAGTAATGAGTGAGGAGGAGAGGAAAAAGGGAGAAGAACCTAAGAGAATCACTAGGCCAAAAATATCAAAACAACAAAATTAAGATAAAAAGTAGAAAGTGGATGAAAAGTATAAGGAAGTAACTGTTTCTCTAACTGCACCAGGGACCCCTTCTGTTAGTCCCTTAAAAATCACTAGTGTAGAATAGGTTCTAGAAGGAGAATATATAACCAAATTAGGAGAAGTCAAAAGAATAAAATCCAAATACTTTCTACTCCACTCACCATCACATCCCAAGGGGAATAGGTTAAGGATTCTCCTAGTCCATAGGTACCACAAGAGGTAAAAGGGAAGGAACATCGAGAGGAGGCAACAACAAAAGAATACAAATCACTCCCTACTGAAGGGACCTCCAAGACAAAGAACCCTATATAAAATATCCTCTTTGTAACCTTATTAGAGTTAGAAAAGGCCATAGTTGATGTCATCAAATGGAAAAGAGTGGTAGAAAACAACAAAGGAAAACAAAAAGAAGAGAATTCTCGAGAGTTTGAGAAGCAACTCCAACTTATGGAAGAAAACTTTCAAATCATGACAATGAATAAAGTGGAATATATCCAGAAGTTGAAGGTGGAAAACCAAAAGCTACAACAACAACTGAACAAGGAAAAATAGAATTGCATGACAAGACTTAACAGGTGGAAATTATGGAAACTGAAGTCAAGACAATAACTAAAGTATCTATATAGATGTTGTAATGAAGACCACCAACTAGGACATATACAATGTTCCTAAAATAATAGTGGCATAAAAATCAAATTGAACACTTGGCTAAATTGGTAAATTTCAACCTTGATACCCCTAAGGATCTCTTAGATGTATATTAGGGTTGTAACATGGAGGAAAGGGAAAGACTGTGTGAATTATATGCATATAACATCATCCTACCACACCCCTACAATTGTAATCCAAATCCATATGTGGTGGATGTCGAATTTATGGACTTTTGCATCATGGTTAAGGCATGATGAAATGATGTTAGAGGAATTCAAAAAGTACATGGAAGAGGAACTACACAAAATTTTGTGGATTAGAGATGAGGAATCTAGGAATGGGGATTTCATAACCAACCATCACAACCTCTCTTTGGGTAAATATGTATCCCTAGGTTGGACAACCAAGAAAAGGGAAGAAATGGTCCATCTAGATGGCTCATTAAGATTGTTGGGAGAAGAGATAGCATAAGCTTTCCACGGGAGGTGGTACTCCTTGCCTCATGGTTTGAAAATTAGATAGCCTCACTCTCCCAATACCATGTCACTTTCCCTTCTAAGGAAACCATCGTACAAATAATTTTTAAGGAAGATGAAGAATAAATGGATTGGGTTTAAGATGAGTCCCCACTCCTCCTTCCCGTGACAACTATGGCTAACCTCAACACAGGAAAATAAGAAGAAGAGTGGGATAAGATTTTGAAAAACAAGGGATATCATGAGAACCAATCCATCACAAGGTATTTTGAATTGAAAATTCTTAGACACCACTTATTTATTTACATATATACATGCAATATCTAACTTCATCCAAAATAATTTACTAACCGTATTCGGGTGGTTTGCAAAATTATGATGATGTGCTTTGAACCCCAAAACTCATAAAATCAATATTGTCTTGCTTGATGATACTAAGATGACATAATATAAAATAAAATAACTCAAATTACATACTTTTGTTTCATCTTTAAGTTCCATTCAATCCAATGAAAACTTCCTTCTCCATCTCAAGTATAAAAAACACATGTAAAATGACTCACATATTCCATTTTAATGGATGCTCTTAAATTCAATTACTCAAAATAAGAAAATAACTACACCAATGAAATCCTTGCAAAATTCTGAAACTTTTTATTATAAATTCAACCAATTTTCAAACTAGCTCAATTTCATGCTCTTCGACATGCAAAACAATGCATTAAATGTCCATTAATGATAAATTGAGTATACAGTTTTGCAAATGACCTAAAATCACAAAAAAGACCTTATATTATGTTAAGTATCTAGAGAGGTAGTAGTGGCAGCCCAGAGGGCCCATAGCGATAATAGTGGAGGCCATTCATTGTAAGGTGGACTAGATCCACTATATTATTAAATAAGGCCCACTATGGTAGTTGGATATAATAAATGGGTAGTTAGATATAATAAATGTAAGAGGACTTATTAGAAGGTTCTACTTCTAGAAGGTTCCTCCTATAGAGTGTTCTTAGGTGATGGTATCACTATATAAAGAGGTTCAATCAATGTAATGGGACATGAAGAGAAATATTGTATTTGGAGTGGTAGCTCAATAGGAGGATACCCCCTCGAAGAGGCAAGTGAACAAGAGAGGATCCCTTCCATAATAGGATCCATTGTATGGTGTTACCCTACCCTAAGGGTTTGATAGTAATAAAAGCAATTTTGAATATTGTTATTGTATATCTATTGTGGTGTTTTTGTGTTCATTCTTTTATTCTTAACAAGTGGTATCAGAGCACCTTGACACACATTGTGGGAAAATACTTTTTATTTTTGCAGTTTTTTTTTTCGGAGAAGAAAAAAGAGGGTCGCGACATTCCATAAATTTTTGGTATATTTATGTGAAACAATTGTAGAAACAGGTTGTATATCTGATTTCCTCTCAGAAAATCACCCAATTTGAAAAACAAATCATCTGAAACAAAGTTTGGGAAGTCAAGATATTGAAGTTTTAAAATCTGCAAATTTTGAAGGTTTTTTCTGCGGACGGCGACGCGATTTTTTTTTATTTCAATAGCAGCTGGAGGCCGAATTTGTCCAATAAAATTACATATCTAAGTTCCTCTCACAATTTCACCCAATTTCCAAAAACAAATCCGTTGAAATGGCGTCCGGGAAGTGGAGTTATGAGCATTTTAAATTCAACATTTTTTTAGGGTTTTTCCAGAAAAAGACACGATTTGATGTCATAAATTACTGTTCTATTTTTTGGGTTTTTTGATGATGCCTGCGGGACCAAAGAGTTCATAGGGTGATCATATGGATATTTCCTCTCAAAACCTCAAAGAAATTCTACAAACTACTTAAGCATTCAAATCCCAATTGTATGACACATTGGATGCTAGATTGTATGACCTTGAAATGGCCTCAATGATAGTTTTCGTAGTATTCAAGATTCATTGGATAGCATGCAAGAGAGATTTCTTATGGCGTACATCATGGTTGAATATAATCAATAAATATATGCTTGGTATGATTTTGAGGCCGATTTTGATGATTGGTATATGGATAGTTGTCATTTCTGGGATGACAACCACTTTCATATTTTATTTGATGACTCTAATCCACCTTATGTAGAAAGCATCAATGTGACATATCGGAAGCCAATGATTATTACCAGTGTCCATCCTGCATATTCTACAGTGGTAATATTCATTTTTTATTCTACTATGACCTTTTTCCACTATGTGGGTGGATCTTCTTATTTGGATCCACATGACAGGTGTCAATCTTTGGAGCATCATTTTGAGTTGGTTATTGGGTTCCAAAATCTTCCACGGGGAGTTCAAATGAGCACTTGGACATGGGACCTAGGCTTACAATGGTGGTTGGACTACTTCATCATGGTGGCTTTCCTTTCACATGGGACCTTGGTTCTTTAGTCTTCTTCAGCATTATGGTCCACAATTATCCATGGGACCCTGGTATATGGTTGTACATCAAGCGTTAAGGACAACACTTTCATAAGGGTGATGGAATGTTAAGTAGCTAGAGAGGTAGTAGTGGGGGCCCAGAGGGCCCATAATGATAATAGTGGAGGCCATTCAATGTAAGGTGGACTAGGTCCACTATATTATTAAATAAGGGCCACTATGGTAGTTAGATATAATAAATGGGTAGTTAGATATAATAAATGTAAGATGACTTCTTAGAAGGTTCTACTTCTAGAAGATTCCTCCTCTAGAATGTTCTTAGGTGATGGTAGCACTATAT
>SNQJ01S0029989.1:160741-181118 GCA_010110895.2 Picea sitchensis
TTTTACCCCACTTAAATGTTCAAGTACAAGATGATTCAAAATGAAAATGTCTCCTTGGTATATATAGGAGACTAGGAGGTATAATTACATCTAATGGCCTAAAGCCGACATAAATAAAATAACATTACTAATCTAATATGCCCGAATTAAGAGGTAATGAGACAATATTAGGGCTTAACGGATGCTACTCATAAGTGCCATATAGTTTGGAAACTTCTTAGGAGTTCTACGCTCTCTGACCACACTCCTAGGACTGTTACACCTCAAAATTACTCACTTCGATAGTGTCGCAAGTGTCGTCATTACAAGTGTTGTAAGTGTCTCATCTTGTCTACAAGTGTTTCATATTAACTACAAGTGTTTCAAGTTTCACAAACAATATACTGCCGTATTTCCTAGGTCGTGCCTCTAACGACATCAGAAAGACACTTAAGACACCCGAAAGACTAGTTTTGAAGAAGAGAAGTCACTTGACAGGGAGTACAAACCTTTTTCCATTGAAAAAACCAAAAAAAAAGATTTTGGAGAGGATCATTCCC
Source organism: Picea sitchensis (assembly GCA_010110895.2). Lineage (NCBI taxonomy): Eukaryota > Viridiplantae > Streptophyta > Pinopsida > Pinales > Pinaceae > Picea > Picea sitchensis. Next base: position 161,281 of record SNQJ01S0029989.1, read on the forward strand.
CTACCCACTATTAGACAGTGTTGGCACTCCCTGAGCCTCTTTTGGGGAGAGTTTGAGTGCCCTGTGCACCCTTTTGGGGGAGCGTTATCCTTTTTTTAAGCAAATTTTGGGTTTGTTGAGGCAAATCAGGGAAGAATCCCTCAACTCCTGAAGGTATTTGGATTCAATTAGATGGTCAAGGCATGATCTTAGGGAATATCCTCAACTGAGGGAGAGGAATCCTCAAATTATCCCAAAGATCTCTCAAGTGGTTGGACCTCTCCAAGGTTAATAAGGAGGCCTTCTCATGGTGAAAGGTACATGAAAGACTAGAGATTGATACCAAACTTATGACCCTATAAGTGGTATTGACATGGAAAATATTGGAGATGTGAAACTTATGATCTCATGAGTGAGATGTCATCAGAGAAATCACTATAGATTACTTGAGAAAAGGGGTTGGACAAGGAGAACTGGAAGAAGTTGTTGCACCTTCATTCAAAGGATTGTAAGTACTTTTACTTGTTCTCATTAATAATCAATGCTTGGCATGCTTATTTCAAACTTATGCTTGTTCCATATGAATTTTTCTACAGTAGATGGATCTGTTATTGAGATAATATTAGTAGAGTAGGAAGTCCATTGTATCTTTGTTTGTCCTATAGGACCTATCAAGGAGCTCAAGATCGAAGCTCAACTAGGACTTTCTCCTTCTCTTTCATTCATTAGCTTGATTAGATCTAAAAGGAAGTCAGTTTCCATGTTAAGAACTTTTATGTCTTGGCCTTAGCAGTCTAGAGACCAAGAGGGAATCCACTTGTTCGCAGGGGGATTCACCTACAACAAAAATTGGTGACTCCACTAGGGAGGAGCTCTGATTTTTGTTTCCTGTCCCAGATATTGTTTTGGCCTCTTTCCCATTGATTTGATCTTCTCCACANATTGTCTTTTTTATTCTTAGATTTGTTTGATTTCCTTTTTATGTCATCAGGATCACCCTGATTGACTGAATTTCCTTGATGTTTTGAGTTTCTGGGAATTTTTCTGAGATTTTGCAGCAGAGCACTCCCCTACCCTTGCTAGAATACTTCCAACACTCCATGGTGGTCTTACACAGAGTGTTGGAGCGCTCCGGTACCCCTTACACCAGAGCGCTATCCCATTTTTAGTGAAAATCATCTAGGTTTTCCATTTCTGAAGTTCAGTTTTTTCCTTTTGAATTTTCTCAGGGTCTCATACTCTCAGTCCATCTTGGTATTGGCCTTCAACACCCTGTTTTCTAAGGATTCGTCCTCTTTTGTTTGGATTTTTTGACATTTTTCCTCACTTTGCAATTTGTCCTTCACGATTTGGAGTCAATTTGTCATTTTCTTCTCGTTTATCTGAATGAGTGAAAACTTTGTAAGGGGTTTCAAAGGTCTTTCGTACTTTTCTTTCTGATCTTTGAGTCATCTTTTCCAATCTCTTTCTCCTTCCTTTTGAGTTTTTGGCTTTCTGTTTCTTGTTTGATCACAACAAGGGTGTCTTTTGGTTTATGTGAAGTTTGTTTTCAGATTGCTTAAATCACACAACTCTTGAAGTCTAATTAGCATAAGAAGCTTTACATCTACTGATTATCAGTCACATATAAACATTTTAGCATTGCTTCGATTCCTTATTGAGTACTATTGCATGAGGTCATTGCATCTTAGTGTTTGACAGTGAAAGGAAAATCCTTCTCCTTCCCTTAATTAGACATTCATTGAAAGAAAAGATTGTTTATCATTTCTTATGCATGTTTTGGGAACTGAGTCATAATATCATCAGTCTTCACTCTCATACACCTATAAGTAAACAAAAACCACTAAAATCAATGTTTAACTAAACTTTATTAGACTTTTTACATCTTTGTTAGCAAACCTACATTAGTTTAAGGTATAGGGCTTTGGAATAGGTTGAAAGGATAACTTTCCAAAGCTATCAAACAAACTTAGCATATTGTGATAGGGAGAGAAAATCCAATTGTCATATAGGCTTTCTGGGATCCCCCTCTTACATAGGGATTATGCACAATGTCGCATTCAGGTGAGTTATGGAGATTATCCCTCCATGGTTCAACTGTTTGTACTAGTCGGATCGTATATTGGGGGTCACCTGAGGGTATACCCATGATTATGTGTGGGATCCTCTCGATTTGATTTCGGACTTGTTATCCTGCCCATATGTTCGGATTGCACCATCGACTGTACTCACCCAGGGGATGACTATGATTTCGTGACCTTAGTAGCCATAATCTTTAGGGTCTCACACAAGGTGAGAGTGAAGGGAAGTCTCACTGTACCTGGAACAGACATTGGTCAAACTCACTTGGGCTCCTTGGAGGGTAAATCCACAATTACTGGGTGGAAGCTTGCACCAAGGCGTAATTCCATTAAGCAGGTCACCAACATAACTAATCCACCCACTCTATCCCTTCCCCTTCCTATTTTGATCTTGTGACGTTGGATTTCATCACCAACTAGTGGTTTCATTGTGGGAAGGTTTTGTTTGATTGTTTTCTTCTTAGATTCATAGCATGTGTTGGTTATGTTACTTAGTGGACCTTAGTTCGAGTCAGTGTTCATGGCATCAAATCATGAGAGTACCAATGGAGGAACCCCTTATCCTAGGGAACTTTATACCTTTCCTTCATTTGGAAACTTTTGTCCTCCATACATTGCCACACTGAGTCTTCCGAGACTGACCATCAGATTACTGGTTTGGTTGTTCCCCACTCCGGTGATATCGAATCCTCTCAATGTTTCAACTACACCTAATACTTTATATGTCAGTACACCACCCACACATAAACCTCATGTCGATTTTTCTCCTTCTTCACCCATTAAGTCTCCTTCCCTTTCTCCTTCTTCGCCTAGTGAAAGCTCTAAAGAAAATAGCCAAGTTGATCAGAAGAAGAAGAAAGGAAAGAGAAGAAGAAGAAGAGACCAAAAACAACCAAGGCTCCAACAACATCAGATGTTGAATCCCAACAACCAGTTACTATTAATAGTATTGGGAGTGTTGATGAGGTCAACAAGATTAAAATGAAGAATCCTAAACCCAAATTCCCTTGCAGTCTTTGTAAGGGTGACCACTTTCTGAGGGATTTCCCTGGTACTCCAAAGGTCTTATAAATGTGGTCCTCCATGTCATCGACCTCTACTGGTCATGTCGGTGAGACCCCGACAACTAGTGACATTCATGTTGGTAAGAAGGAGACAATTGTCAAGTTCCCTTGTATGTTATGGAAAGGTGATCATTATTCTCACCTTTGTCCTCGCATGGACAAGGCTTCTTCTCTTTTGGAAAAACTTCAAATTTCAAAAGGTTATTGTAATCTTCCCCCCAACCCATCATTAGTTCATGGACCGGTCAATCTGGTTCCATCCCCGATCTGTCTGATTGATCAGGTGGTCAATCTAGTTTCCTCCTTGATTGAACCACAAACGTAAGTAGCTGATCTAGTTCTGTCATTGATCAGCCCTACTCTTCATCAAAAGAGTGTAACCCAAGTATTCGATCCATTTTCATCCTCGATCGACCCCACTCTCCCGTTAGAGAGTCATTCCAAAGAGGTCAATTTGTTTCCACCTGTCGACCCCATTCTTTGCTTGGAGAATGAAACCCAAGTGGTCGATTCGGTTATGTCATTGATCTGTCCCACTCCTCCTCTGAAGAGTGTCAAAGTGATCGATCTGATTCCACCATCAATCAATCCCACTCTTCCTCTGACGAGTTCCCAAGTGACTATTCCATTCCCTTCCTCGGTCAGTCCCACCCTTCATCCAAAGAGTGCCAAAGTGGTTGTTCTAGTTACATCATCGGTTAATCCCACTCTTCCTCTGGAGAGTTCCAGTGTGGTCGATCCGATCCCATCATCGATCAATCCTACTCTCCCTCTAGAGAGTAAACCTGATACTGCCCACATTTTTCTTGTTGATACAGAATCTACCGTGATGGGGGGAATTCCTCCTTCTCCCACAAAACCCCCTCCAAGCAATGAGGCCATCCTTTTTGATTGGGGTGCGCCAACTGGACCTCGTCTTCCCTCTCACATTCCTTTGAATATTACAGTACAGGTTTGTGGTCGGGACGTTTCTCAAACACTGATAGATGAAGGTGCATCCGTTAGCATTTTGTCCTTTGTTGCTTGGCACGCTTTGGGTTGTCCTCAGCTTGCACCGGTTACATAGAATCTGTTAGCTTTTAACAGAAGAACTAGTCAACCTTTAGGGACCCTTCCTTAGTTTCCCATAAATTTGGGAGGGAAAACTGTCTTTATTGATGTCATGGTAGTCTGAGACCCCTTGGATTTCTCTTTACTCCTTGGGTGGGATTATGTCTATTCCATGAGAGTTGTTGTGTCCACTCTTTTTCGTGTGATATCTTTCCTTCACGATGGAAGAATTGTGACTATTAATCAACTTTCCTTCATCGGTCCTGATTGGATTACCTCCCTGGATGGTTCTTATATGACGACAATATCACCCCCACCGCATGTGAATTATGTTGCATTATCTCCCATGAATTCAACTTCAGATGACTTTGATCTGGTAGTTGACATGGTGATCTCTTCAGTAGGGATATTGGAGCCTGATCTCCTTACCCCTGTCGCGACCCTCGACATGTGTTCCTTCCAGAGTGATTTTCTTCCATCCAGTGAAGATCTCTTGGAAGCCATGACCGAGTTTTGTCCCTTGACGTGGTGTCCTTCCAGAGCATTATTCTCTTGGAAGCGATGATCAAGAAGAGTCCACGAGCATAGTTTCTCTTCTCTGTAACAATATCGTTAAAAAATGAAACAGAGGTCACAAGCATAGTTTCTCTTCTCTATAGAAAGATCGTTAAAAAATGAAACAGAGGTCACAAGCACAGTTTTCATCTCTGTAGAAAGCTCGTTAAAAAATGAAACAGAAGCTTTGAGCATAGTTTTCCTCTCTGTAGCAAGCTCGTTAAAAAATGTAACATAAGCTTTGAGCATAGTTTTCCTTCTGTATCAAGCTCGTTAAAAAATGAAACAACAATCTGGGGATTGAACCCGGAACCCTAAGCATAGTTTTTTTTTTGTTTCAAGCTCGTTAAAAAATGAAACAGTCACCTCTCTTGAACCTTCATTTCATCCACTCTTATCTTTTTTATCCATCTAGAAGAGAAATTCATGACAACCTCAAAGTCGATGAATAAATTGAAACTTGGAGGGCATGTATCCAGCCTTTGATGATCATTCTAGAGTTAAGAGACTATATTTCAAGCTGGGGGCATATTGAGCTTAGTCTTTGTTCCTTCCCGTGCTCAAAAAACATGTGAATGTAACTGAGTAGACTTTTATCAATTTTTCAGACTCGCATGCATAAACGAAAAAGGAACTCCTTGGAGTCTTCTTTGAGCTTTTTTCAGACTCTCTAAACATGAAAAGATTTTCGAGTAATCTTGCTTCCTTTCCCACTCGTTAAAAGGTTTGAAAGGGCGTCTTTCGAGTGATAATTTATCTCTTTTTCGGCCTCGCGAGACTAACATTACAAAAAAGGACAACATTGGATTCATCTTTAAGTTGTTTTCAGACTCTCTAAATATGAAAAACCACCGAGTTTACCTTCTCTGGACTCGTTAAAAAATCATACATTGAAGGGCCCATACGGGACCAAACCCTTACTTCTTCTAGTTCGATAAAAAAAGGACGAGGGACTTACCAAAGGTGAGTCATATCGATCATGTGTTACCCTCCTCGAGCTTGTTAAATCAAAAAGAGGTACTCATCTATCTGGATGGGGGGGAAATTGAAAGAAGCAAGCCAAGGAGTTTTTGAGAACACTACCAGTAGCTGTTACAGTCGCCCTTGAACATGGTACTTTGTATTTGCACGCATTTTAATCCGTTGAACCTCTGCACTTAGCCAATCCTCTAAGTTTCTTTTACTCCTTTGGGTCACCCGACGAAAGTGACAAAATCCACTGCATTATCAAGTTTTGGTCCATGTCATGTTTCTGCTGATGTGGCTCAGTGTTCAAGGGAAGTATCTGCATCGAGAGTCAGCCATCACAAATATCACGTTTCAATACCCGTGTCATTCCATGTTCATTTGATCTACCAATTACATCTCTGTGTCAGTTTTGTGTCATTGATGAGCGATACATCAAGTCCCTCCTTCGACGAGTCTATTCATGTTAACCTCAACACATTATCCAAGAACTAGACTTAGAAACCTTGGGACCTGCATGCCTCAATGGAAAGCCTCCTCATGTCCGACAGTGGGTTTACATCATTGACCCCTAATCGGATGATTCCATGGATATTCGACTTCAGCTCATCTATTCCCATTCGTTGGAATGTACTAGAGTACCTTGGGAATCATTGGCATCAATGGTGATCTCCCTCGCGCTTGTTAATGGTTTACATCATTGATCGGTAATCAAGTGGTTTCTTCCATGTTCGACATCATGACATCTATTCACATGGTTAGATCTGTACTACATCGGGATCGATAAGAATACCTTTGGTTGAGTTTTCACTCTTATGTATACCTTTTCCCAGGTTTTGAAGGAGTTCTTTTGGACTATGACACATACTGTTACATAGATCCACTTTGTATTGGTCGTGGTTATGTCTTGTCATCTCGTAGATCCACTTTGTATTCTTCATGGATACGATCAGTTTAGGTCATATAAGTATAGATCCACATTGTATCTACAGTGGCTATACCATTTTTTCAATATAATTATGGATCCACAGTGTATTTTATGGCAGCCATACCTAAAAATTCTTTATCACTCAAGCATAGGTATGCCTGCCTTGGGTTTTGAAACATGTCATAATATTTGTTTTATGGTTGTGTGCATCTTTTTCTGGTTTCTCTACATCCATACCCTTGCTCAAAAAATTCTACAAAGTACTTCAGTCATCATCGTCTTCTAACTTCATACTTTGGGGGGCAATCTGTTACACCTCAAAATTACTCACTTCGATAGTGTCGCAAGTGTCTCCATTACAAGTGTTGTAAGTGTCGCATCTTGTCTGCAAGTGTCACATATTAACTACAAGTGTTGCAAGTGTCACAAGCAGTATACTGCCATATTGCCTATGTCGTGCCTCTAACGACATCACAAAGACACTTAAGACACCCCAAAGACTAGTTTTGAAGAAGGGAAGTCACTTGACAGGGAGTACAAACCTTTTTCCATTGAAAAAAACCACAAAAAAATGGATTTTGGAGAGGAGCGCTCCCCTACCCACTGCCAGGGAGTGTTGGTTCTCCTTGAGCCTCTTTGGGGGAGTGTTTGAGCGCCCTATGCACCCTTTTGGGGGAGCGCTACCCTTTTTTTAGCAAATTTTGGGTTTATTGAAGCAAATCAGGGAAGAATCCCTCAACTCCTAAAGGTAGTTGGATTCAAATAGATGGTCAAGGCATGATCTTAGGGAATATCCTCAACTGAAGGAGAGGAATTCTCAACTTATCCCAAATATCTCTCAATTGGTTGGACCTCTTCAAGTTTATATAAGGAGGCCTTCTCATGGTGAAAGGTATAGGAAAGACTAGAGATTGATACCAAACTTATGATCCTATAAGTGGTATTGACATGGAAAATATTGGAGATGTGAAACTTATGATCTCATGAGTGAGATGTCATCAAAGAAATCATTGTAGATTACTTGAGCAAAGGGGTTGGACAACGAGAAATGGAAGAAGCTATTGCACCTTCATTCAAAGGACTATAAGTACTTTTACTTCTTCTCATTAATAATCAATGCTTGGCCTGTTTATTTCAAACTTATGCTTGTTCCATATGATTTTGTCTACAGTAGATGAATCTATGATTGAGATAATCTCAATAGAGTAGGAATTCCATTATATCTTTTTTTTTCCTACAGGACCTATCAGGGATCTCAGGATCGAAGCTCAGCCAGGACTTTGCAAGGACAAATGTCACTAATAAGGTACATATCTTTCTCCTTCTCTTTCATTAATTAGCTTGATTATATATAAAAGGAATTTAGTGTCCATGTTAAGCACTTTTCTGTCTTGGCCTTAGGATCCTAGAGACCAAGAGGGAATCCACTTGTCTGTAGGGGGATTCACCTACAACAAGGAGCCTAACCAACATTACTCAATTTAAGTGCTAGACATTATCATCTCTTGACAGGGATAGAATGGTATAAATCCTCCTCTCCAACTAAAGTATGAACTACTGACTGATGCTCATCCTTCAGAGCATGCTTCTCCTTGTTCTCTGTCACTGTTGATGACTCTTGGGTACTCTTAGATGTCAAGTTCTCCTCGAACTTCACATATCTTCTCACAATTGTCTTCCTATGCACTGGAATGAAGATCCTATAAGCCTATGAGGTCTCACTATACCCCAAAAATATACCCTTTCGTCATGAAGGCTCCAACTTCCTCCTCTTCTCCACTCACACGTGAATGTAAACTAGACAACCAAAGATACTCAAATGTCCTAGTTTTGGCTTCACCCCTGAGAATGCCTCCTTTAGATTCGTGTCCCATAATTTCCTATGAGGATTCTTGTTCTAAACATATACCACTATATTACATGCATCATCCCACAAAAACATGTGCAACTCCTGATCATGTATGGTCTTGGCAGAACCGATGATGGACTGATTCTTTCTAATCCAAAAAAGATCCAGAGAAGGCTAAGAATAACTCAAAACTCATAGAGGCAACTCAGAACACTCAGAATGGATCCAGCAGATAAAGAAATGGAAAAAATACAGAGTTCCCAAAACTCATTGAAAATGGCATGATCGTGAAGAGTGCATCGCAATCTTTCTAAGGACCCAAATGGCTCGTCAAACGAAGTTAGGGTTTGAAAGATATTCAAGGTCAACGGTGCGGTCAAACATGGCCAGTCAACAGGGGCCACATCATCATTCGTATTGCTGACGTTAGAAACTAACATGAAAGGGTGATTTCATTATATGGGCTACTGACGTCAAAATTCCACATGGTAGCACCAGAGGCTACCACATGTCACCCACCAATTTGATTTTCAGGGGTCCATGTGGACCAGTAGAAAAGTGTCACATGGCACCTCCAGGCAATGCCATGTGGTGCCACGTGTTAGGTACAAAATGTCGAGGCAAAAATGTTAGCAGACAAGTGGAATTATCATAGTGCTCAACGTGTCCCAATCATCGGGAAACACGTGGCATCCCGAAAATTCCCAATATTAACCCTTCATTGAATTTTGAATTTTAAAATGGTGGGTCCGCCAAATTTGGCAGACCACACCAATTTTAACGACAAGTTGGTGGGACATATAGACTCTGGTAAATTTAGCGGGAGAATATATTTTAATGTATATATATAAACAACCAACGTTCCAAAATGGAGTCTGGTGGGATTCGATCCCGGAACCTCTGCCAATGCCCACGCCTTAACTACTCTGCCCATAACCAATGCGCCACGGGTACCGCTTGGTATATTTGCCCATGGTCATTACTTACAAGGTGAAATATGCCCAGATCCATGGGAGAGGCCCAGACCTTATGGACTTGTAGGCACAGATATTGAGACAAAACTTTCATCATTGTAGGTTGCAGAGTGCACAAAAACCAAGAAAAAAATCTTCTTGGCCCTAGGAGAGCCAGAGTCAGATCGGAGCATGGAGACATACATTTTTGGGTAATTCGATGCCAGAAATTCAGTGGTGTTGTTCATTTTTTGATCTGAGCATTACTTTTGTATCTTGATTTCAAAATGAGGTATATTAATGTATTTGCCAAATTCTTTTCTTGAGTTAATGAAAGAGCCTACCCATTTGAGAGCAGGACCTGGAGACGTAGTCCACCAGGGACGAACTCCATTATCATTTTTTTGTGTTCATATCTTATGCTTATGTATCTTCATTTTTAATTTTTCCCTTCTTTAATGGTGCACTTTAATTTATGCTCATTTAATGCAATTCTTTATAAGTCACGATGAAAAGATATCAGAGTAGTCATGTTTGACTTGAATTGTTGAGTGTGAATTCTTACTAGGGCCAAGCATAAGCAAGGATAAGGAACTCTTAAGACTTTCAATATCAAAGTTGGTTGTGTATCTAGAAAGAAGAAAATGGCAGAAGAGGACAAGCGTGATGAACAGGAGAAAAACATTCACATGGTATTTTATCACATGTCAGAAATGGTCAAGCGAATGTATGGAGATTACGAGAAGAGGATGAAGAAGAAAGGGAAGAAAAAGGAAGCACATGTAGATGATGATGCTTCGATAAAACAAGGGGCTGGAGGAGATCCTCCCGAGCCTCCATCTTCACCTTCGAGTTCTAGTTCTTATTCCTCTGAGCATTCTCATCATTCTAGCCATAAAGCCTCCTTTAAGAATCCATTGTTAAAGCTTCAATGTAAAGTTTTATTTACCTATGTTTAATGAAGATTATAATCTTGAAAATCTAGATAATTGGACCCGACAGGTTGAAGTGTATTGTCGTGTCTAGCATATTGATGAAGATGAAGTTAAAGTGGAACTAGATTCTCTTCGGTTGGAAGTCACCGCTCTCGTATGGTGGGAGAGAAAGCTTCAGGACAAAAGTAAGTGTGGTAAGCTTCTTTCCTCATGGTCGAAATTTAAATCAGCGATCAGGAAGCAATTTTATCCATTAGGGTATTTAGATAAAGCAATGATGGAATAAAAAACTTTAAGGCAAAGTAAAGGACAAACTGTACAAAGTTTCACAGAAACATTTAGGAAGAAATCTCTTTCATTGAACATTCCTTTGGATTCTTATGAAGATTTAATGAAGTATATTTCACTTCATAGTTATATTTGACATAATTTTCTCTTGTTTAACCCCAGTAGTCTTGATTAAGTTTGTGTGCAAGCCACTCACCTTGATAATAGGGGGAAACATGTTCAAGAAGATCCCACAAAGAAACCTTCCAATTTCCCACAAAAGAATTTTAATAAGTTTAAAAGGAAGGACGAGATGGCCGCTACAGTGATGAGAGAAGGAGGAAAACCATCTTGCACTCATTGCAAGAAGAGCAATCATGATGAAGAACAATTTTGGAAACTGCATCCGAAAAAGAAACCAAAACAGTTCGGTGGAAAAGGGAGAGCAAAGATTGTTTCTACGGTACAACAAGATCTTGGTTCCGATTCAGGAGATGAAGGAAATATCATAGCGGTTGGAGTACAAGGTAAATATTCTCTTCATGCTAGTTCTAGTTCCAATGATGAATCTCATGTTGATGAGCAAAAGAGGAATGAGTTGTTTCACATAAGAGTTGTATCTAAACATACTAAGATAGATACATTATTTGATCCAGGTTCCCAAATAAACTTAATATCGAAATCACTTTTCAAGAAAATGGGTCTTGAAATGAAACCACATCCAACACCTTATCCTCTTGGTCAGGTATGTGACAAACAAAAAAATAATGTCACCAAAAAATGTCGGATCATATTTTCTATTACTTCAAAATTGATTGATGAAGTGGATTTGGATGTTGTACCACTTGATATATGCGGCATAGTGATGGGAATTCCTTATCTTTATCATTGAAAAACAATATTCTTTCATCATGAGAATAAATACCACCTTACTAAAGGGGCAGTGGGATATTTTGTTAGATCTCACAGCTTGAGGGTAAATACAACGCTTGTTAGTGCAAGGAAAATGAAAAGACTCATAAACACTAATAAGAGATATGTACTCATGGTCGTCAGAGAGAAAAATATTGGGACATCCGATGCTTTCCAAGGGTGTGATTCATCTCATAAAAATGAATTAATTGATATTGTTTCTAATTATGATAATATTTTTCAGGAATGATATGGATTACCTCCTAAGAGGGAAATCCAACATGAGATGCATCTTCAGCAGGATTATCATCTTCCTAATGTGGGCATGTAAATGATGTCAGTTGTGGAGATGACATATATCAAGAAGCAGGTACAGGGCTTATTGGATCAAGGGGTCATCAGGCCCAATTCATCTCCTTGTGGTTCTCGGATCTTGATGGTCTGAAAGAAATATGGCACATGGCGAATGTGTGTCGATTATTAGGCCTTAAATAAAATCACGATTAAAAATTGTTACCCTCTTCCTCGTATAGATGATTTACTTGTTCAATTGAAGAATGTTGTCTATTTTCATCAGTTGGATTTGTGCAGTGGATATCATCAAATCAGAGTCGCAGAATAGGATGCATGAAAAACTTCATTTAAAACAAAACATGGATTGTTTGAGTGGCTAGTTATGTTGTTTGGGATTTGTAATGCTCCGACAGCTTTCATGCATGTGATGAATGATGTATTCAGGCCTTTCATAGATGACTTTGTGATTGTATATTTAGATGACATTATTTTTTTAGTGGGAATTGGGATGAGCATGTGAGGCATGTAAACCAAGTATTGAATACTTTGCAAAGGGAAACGTTGTATGTAAAATTGTCCAAATGTCAATTTGGCAAGACTGCACTTGTGTACTTAGTTCATATTGTAGGAGGAGGACAATTGAAAATTGACCCTTCTAAAGTTGATGTAATTGTAAATTGGCCCGAGCCAAAAAGTGTAACTAAATTTTGAAGCTTCTTAGGTGCAGTCCAGTATTGGAGCAAATTCATTCCCAATTTCTCCTTCATCGAAGCTCCTCTGCATGCCTTAATCAGTGTGAAGAACACTTTTCAGTGGGATGGAAAGCAACAAAAATATTTCGACATTTTGAAGGGGAAGATTAGTACCACACCAGTATTATCATGGTTGAATCTTCAACAGCCTTTTGAGATCGAGACAGATTCCAGCGGATACGCCACAGGTGAAGTACTAATGCAATATTGTAAGCCTATCTATTACCACTCTGAAACTTTTAACCAAGTTGTTGGTAAATATCCTACATATGATAAAGAGTTGTATGCCTTAGTCCAGAGTGTAAACAAATGGAAGAACTACCTGTTAGGGGAGGAAACAATCATACATACAGATCACCAAACCTTACTATATTCTCAAGCACAAACAAAAGTACAACAATCTCGACACTATAGGTGGATGGGTTTTCTACAACAGTTTCACTTGGTAATCAAGTGCAAAAAGGGTAAAAGTAACAAGGTAGATGATATGCTTTCTAGACCTCCTATTGTTGCTTCTATTGTTTTGAAGAATGCTTCTTTATCTCATGATAGCTATATAGAACAACATTCCAGCGATGAATATTTTAAAGAAGTAAATGCAAAGCTAACCCTTGGTGCATAGGTAGAGAACTATTTTCTATAGGAAAAGTTACTCTACCATCTTGGAAAGATATGTATTCCTACAAGTGAACGAGTCCATGTAATGCAAGAAGCTCATACTTCTCTTGTGTCTGGGAATTTTGGGGTAGGAAAAATTATGGCTCATTTACAGAGGTTTTGTTACTGGCCTCAAATGAAAGCAATTGTAACTAAGTATGTAAAGGGGTGTGTGATGTGTTCTACTTGTAATCCCACTAATAGAAAACTGGGGCTATACTCACCACTTCATGTTCCATCCCATCCATGGGAAAGTGTCTCCATGGATTTTATAGGGGGTTTACCAATGACTAAAGGGGGTCATGATTATTTTTATGTTGTAGTGGATAGGTTCAACAAGATGTGTATCTTGATGCCTTTTAAAAAGCAGATCATTGCTAAGAAGACTGTTAATCTCTTATTTCAGCATGTTTGGGTTCACTTTGGATTACCCACATCTATCATCTCGGATCGAGATACTCGATTCCTTGGGGACTTTTGGAGTAGCTAGTGGAGAGTGATGAAAACCAAATTGAAGAGGAGCACTTCTTTCCATCCACAGACCGACAAAAAGACAGAGGTGGTAAACTGAACAATGATACTTTTTCTTTGAGGCTACTACAACAAGAGTCTCAAGTTATGGGATGAACAGATACCCTATGTGCAGCATGTGTAAAGCTAAGCTTTACATTCATCCACTAAGAGTTCACCTTTTGAGACATGTTTTGGGTACCTACCAAAGGTTCCTTTGGAATTGATGTATGGGAAAGATGTTGATGTAAATGAAGAATGAACAGAGGAAAGAGCCTGCAAGTTCATCCAAAGGATTCAACAGATACTCCAGACAGTCAGGGAATAATTGGAGAAACGTCAAGCACAGTATAAAGCTCAACATGACAAGAACAGGGTTGATCATTAGTTCCAAGTTGGAGACCGTGTATTGCTTCACATCAAAAGGGAGAGATTGAAGGGTGAAGGTAAGAAACTCAAGCCCATTCACTATGGACCCTTGACTATCTTGGATAAAAGAGGCACCAATTATTTTCATCTGGACCTTCCACCTTATATGAAGATTTACTCAGTTGTGAAATTTGAGAACTTGAAACTTTTTTAGCCTCTCATGATCATGGATCAAGATGAGGAATTTTTGATACCATCATTTGATGAGTTTTCACCTGATTACTTGGATGAGATACATGAATATATCATCCAAGACAGGAGGACGAGGACTTCACACAGGGGTGATGTTTATTATCTTCGAATAGGGTTAAAAGGAACACATCCAAGCAAGGCAAAGCGGATCGAGAAGGACAAAGTAAGGGGACTCTTCCCTCACTTACCAATTGATTGATGAAATATTATGGTGGTCCAAAAATCCCTCAGTGGGAAGGCGTGATCCAAAAGGGTCCAGAGAAGGCTAAGAATAACTCAGAACTCACAGAGGCAACTCAAAATGCTCAGAATGGCTCCAGCGGACAAAAAAGGGAAAAAATTCAAAGTTCCCAAAACTCAATGAAAACAAAATGATCATGAAGAGTGTGTCTCAATATTTCTAATGGTGCAAATGGATCATCAAACAGAGTTATGGTTTGAAAGATATTTGTGGTCAAAGTTGCAATCAAACAGAGCCAATCAGTAGGGGGGCACATCATCATTTGTACTGTTGATATCAGCATGAAATCAGTATTTGACATGGTAGGGTAGCATCATCATATGGGTTGATGACATCAACATGCCATGTGGAATCATCAGAGGCTACCACATGTCACCTGCCAATGGGATTTTCAGGGGTCCATGTGGACTAGTAGAAACGTGTCATGTGGCACCTCCAGGCGATGCTATGTGGCACCACTTGGGAAGCATGATGTGTCAGGTATGGAATGACAAGGAAGAAACATCAGTAGACATGTCGAATTATCATAGGGTGCCACATGGTACAATCATCAGGCGACAAGTGGCAT
Source organism: Picea sitchensis (assembly GCA_010110895.2). Classification (NCBI taxonomy): domain Eukaryota; kingdom Viridiplantae; phylum Streptophyta; class Pinopsida; order Pinales; family Pinaceae; genus Picea; species Picea sitchensis. The sequence goes on from SNQJ01S0029989.1 coordinate 176,463, forward strand.
CCCGAAAATGCCCAATATTAACCCGTGATCGAATTTTGAATTTTAAAATAGCGGGTCCGCCAAATATGGCGAACCACGCCAATTTTAATGACCAGCTGGCGAGAGAATATATTTCAACGTATATATATAAACAACCAACATTCCAAAATATATTCTAATGGGATTCGACCCCAGAACCTTTGTCAATGCCCACGCCTTAACTACTCTGCCCATAACCAATGTGCCACGGGTACTGCTTGGTATATCCGCCCATGGTCATCACTTAAAAGGTGCAATCCGCCCAGATCCGGGGGAGAGGCACGGACTATACGGACCTATGGGCACAAATTTCTAGACAAAACTATCATCATTGCAGGTTGCAAAGGGCACAAAAACTGAGATGGAATTCTTCTTGGGCCTGGGAGTGGCAGAGTCAAATTGGAGTGTGGAGACAGTCATTTTTGGGTAAATCGATGCCACAAAATCAATGGTGTTGTCCTTTTTATGATATGAGCATTATTTCTGCAGCTTGATTTCAAAAGAGGTATATTCATGTATTTTCGAAATTCTTTTGTTGAGTTAATGAAAGAGCCTACCCATTTGAGAGCATGACCCAGAGATGTAGTCCACTAGGGATGAACTCCATTATCAAGTTTTTTTTTTCAGATATAATGCTTATGTCTCTTCATTTTCAATTTTTCCCTTCTTTAATGGTGCACTTTAGTTAATGCTCAATTAATGCAATTATTTATAAGTCATGATGAAAATATCCTGTATCACTTTCTCTCCATAACCCCATTCTGCTAAGGGTTATATGAGACTATAAAATCCCTCTTGATCCCTAACTCCTTGCAGAAATCCTTGAATTAATTTTAGGTGTACTCTCCCCCATTATCTGACCTCAAGAGGTTAGTCTTCATCCATGTTTGATTCTCTACCTAAGCCCTGAACTCACTAAACTAACCGAATACCTCATCCTTGGTATTCATAAATGTTAGGAACCAAATATCAATATAGCATAGAAAAACCTCAGAATAAGTACTCAACGCCTTGAAAAAGAGAGAAATTCAGATAATAATCCTCTTCGAGGGGGAAACCTCCTTCTGCCCACATAAATGTCCAAATACAATATGATTCCAAATGAAAATGTCTCCTTGGTATATATAGGAGACTAGGATGTATAATTACAACTAATGGACTAAAGTCGACATAAATAAAATAACATTACTAATGTAATATGCCCCAATTAAGGGGTAATGAGCCACTATTTAGGGATTAACATGCCCCTCCCCTTGAGACAAGTGGTGTCTGCAATTATTGATTAACTCTGGATGATTCTGTATAAAAGACTCATCTTCCCAAGTGGAATATTCAGCCGATAGTTTCCTCCATTTAATGAGATACTCTGAAATGGATCTATTCCTCAGCTGGAAAATTCTTGTGTCAGTGATGGATTTAGGCTCCACTATGGTTTTTCCTTCCTCATCAAGTTCTGGAAATATAGTTTGAACTGGGATCTTGTCACCTGTAACCTTCTTTAAGCATGAAACATGGAAAACGGGGTGTACTTGTGAAGATGCAGGCAACTCCAATTTGTATGCCATAGTACCAATCTTTTGCAACACCTTATAAGGGCCATAGTACTTTGGTGATAATTCATTATCTTTCTTGACTTGCTTGAGGGACATCTTCTTGTATGGTTGTAGTCTTAAAAACACCCAATCCCCTACTTCAAAAGTTTTTTCACTACGATGTTGATCTTCTTGTTGTTTTAAGTGATTTTGTGCCATGGTCAGGTTGTCATTTAATATTTGGAGAACTTGTTGTTGATGCTCGATGTGATCTTCCACTACTCGAACCTTAGAGTTTTATTTTAGATAAGAAGTGATGGAAGGAGGGTGGTATCCATAGAGTGCCATAAATGGTGTCATTTTTGTTGCAGTATGAAAGGAAGTGTTATGCCACCATTCTGCCAAGGGTAACCATTTGAACCATTGTGTTTGTTTATCAGAGACAAAGCAACAAAGGTAGCCTTCCAAACATTTTTTCACTATCTCGGTTTGTCCATCAGATTTAGGATGATAGGATGAGCTATGAGCCAATTGAGTACCCAAACAAGAAAATAATTTTATCCAAAAATGTCCAGTGAAGATGGGATCTCTGTCACTTACAATAGTCTTAGGGGTGCCATGTAGTTTTTGAAATGTCTCCATGAATGCGGTGGAAATTGTACTGGATTTGAAGGGATGAGAGAGTGCAAAAAAGTGTGCGTACTTGGTAAGTATATAAAAAATCAACATGATGACACTCTTTCCTTCAAAATTCGGTAAACCTGTGATGAAATCCATGGAGAACTCCTCCCAATGCTGACTTGGGATGGCTAATGGTTGTAAAATACTTGGGGTATTAATTGTTTCCACCTTATTTTGTTGGCAAACCAAAAATTCTTCCACAAACCTTTGAACATCAGTTTTAAGGCCATTCCAAAAAAATTCCTTCTTGACCCTATGGTAGGTTTTAAAAAATCCCAAGTGCCCTCCTACTAGAGAAGTGTGCAATTACAATAGTACCTTTTGTTTGAGTTGGGAGTTCTTACATAAAAATAAGCGATCTTTGTTTGAGTTGGAATCATGTTGCAACCTTTAAATGAGAGTCCACACTTTTTTTTCATTCTCCCATTCATCCCTTGCTTCTATTATACAATCGGGTTGGATGATTGAGATAGCACAAAGAAAGGCCTCAACATATTTATCCTTTCTTGAGAGTGTATCTGCCACAACATTTCGCTTCCTGCTTTTATAGACGATTTCAAAATCATAACCCGATATCTTGGTTACCCATTTTTGTTTTTCTTCTGAAGATAGTCTTTGTTCCAAGAATTATTTAAGACTATCATGATCTGTTTTGACCTTGAAGTGCCTACCTATTAGGTCAGGACACCATTTCTTCAATGCATGTAGTATTTCCATCATTTCCTTCTCATAAATGGGATTGTTTAAGTCCTTTCCCTTGATTGGTAGACTTTCAAAAGATGGAGGACTTCCTTCCTACATTACGACAACACCACTTCCATTTCTCGAGGCATCACATTCCAAAATAAAGGTTTTTGTGAATTCTGGAGTGGTCAAGACAGGAGATTTTCACATCACCTCTTTAAGTTGTTCAAAATATTTAGTTTCCTCTGGAGTCCATGAAAATGCATCCTTCTTAGTTAGTGTCATTAAAGGTGTTGCTATTCTTCCATAGTGTCGAACAAACTTACTGTAGTAACCTGCCAAACCCAAAAATCCTCTAAGATTATTCAGTGTTTTTGGAATTGGCCAGTCCATCATGGCCTTAATCTTGTTAGGGTCTACCTTGACACCTTCATGAGATACAATATGACCCAAATACTCTACCTCCTTCACTCCAAAGAAACATTTGGATGGTTTGGAATATAGTTGTTTCTCCTTTAGTAGTTGNAATAATGATAGACTCTAACTTTTCTTCAACCATGCACTCAATTTCACTCTTCTGGGCATAAGGGTATATGTATGGCCTGATGTTAGGAGGAACACTCCCAGGAATTAGGTGAATATCATGATCATGATTTTGAGTGGGTGGAAGACCTTTGGGAATATCTTTGAAATGCTTATCAATGATCCCTTGGAGATCTAGAGGAATAGATGGATTAGATGTTTGAACATATAGTGAGCATAGTTGTGCAATGACACCTTGATTACACTTTTTCAATAATTTTTTCATTCCATTAGAGCTTATCACCTTATCGGGTTTCCCTATGATACCTCTTAACTAAATTTATTTTCCTTCTAATGAAAATTTCATGAAAAGTTCTTGAAAATTAAAATCCACCGTTCCTAATGATTGCAACCATTGGATTCCTAGTACAACATCAGCACCACCCATGGGTATAGAAATCATTGGACTATTCATTGCATATTCCCCCATAGTAAGATTAATTTTATTGCATTTTCCTGAGCAATTGATAGTTCCTCCATCTCCAATCATTACTTGAAACTTTGGCGCTAGATATACATAGAAATTGAGAGCTTTGGCTAATTTATAGTGAATGAAATTGTGAGTACTACCAGAATCAATTAGGACTATTACCTTTTTCTTTTTGATATATCCTTTGATATTGGGGGTTTGAGGAGTGCTAATTCCATCCAATGCATTACACGATATCGTGGGAGTCAACTCTTCAGATGAAATTGCTTCTACGTTTTCATCTTGATATGGTTCTTGTTCTTGTTCTTGTTCTTCTTGCTCTTCACAATCTATGTAGAATAATTTATTCTCACCACACTTATGTCCCTTACTGTACTTGTTTTCACAATTAAATCATAAACCTTTTTCTTTTATTTCCTCCAATTGTTGAGGTATCAACCTTGTAGGTTGAGGTGTTTTAGAAGAAGGATCACTCTTCTCTCTATATCTGTTAGGATTGGTCCTTCTAGTATCCATAGCCATATTTTTACTTTCAACATTTATTGCCACCCTAAATGGATTCTCCAATGAATTGGGTTCCGAAATGGAACCTCATGTTGAATGTTATCCTTTAAAGTTCCTATGAATACATCAATCAAGTGCTCATCTGGAATATTTGTTACCTTTATATTCAATCTTTGGAAGTTCTCAATGTGCTTTGTAACTGAACCCTTTTGCTTGAGATTTATC